>ML778273.1:47424-77993 GCA_009831015.1 Picea engelmannii | reverse complement strand
TTTCATACAATGCTTTAAGAGCTGTCCATGTTTCAGCAGAAGTTGTAGCGTCTCTAATATGTGGAATTATGCTATCTTTAACAGACATGCACAACAATACCTTTGCCTTGTTTTCGCGCTTCTCCCAGTCTTGGATCTGTGCTGCTGTAGCACCTCCTACTGCTGCTGTCGCACCTGCAGCAGCAGGTTTCAGTTCAGTTCCATTCGCAATGTTCCAGACACCATAGCCCTCCATGAGCATCTGCATCTTGAATTTCCAGTTAATGAAGTTTGAGTCATCTAACTTGTTGGCTTCGTTGAGGTAGGTCTCTGCCAGTGGATTCGCCATCGCTGCAATTTAGTCTCTGCACGAAAATCACCAAGGATATGCAAGGTTTTGTCGCTCTGCCTTCGGATACCACCGATCCAACTCAATCTATCTCTGTTCTCAGCTTATACCATGCATGCATCTTAAAATCCAAAATATCCACTTCTTAAAAAAACTTATAACTCCCACTACGAATAATAATATTCACTTTAAAGTAATAAACTCCAATATCCACCTCTCTTATAAAAAAAAAGATCCACTTAAAAAGTCCACTTTAATAAACCAATGCAATAAAGCTTATAACTCCCATTCAAAGCTTGACATATAAAAATTAAAGCTTATATATAAAAAACTTTTATATAAAAACTCCACATGCATTCACTTTATGCATTTATATCTCCACTAAGAAAGTATGCCATTCATTAATCCCTTCAAACAAAAATCTTACGTGAATAAATCTTACCAAATCCACACGACCTTCACGATTCAATGTCCACTTATAGCTTCAAACCCAATAAACGGACGCACTATTCTTCTCCCAATAAACGGACGCACATTCAAACCTCACAAAAACCTCCACGCTCACGCATGATGCAAATGCAGATGCAAACTCACGCTATGCCTATGCTTCTCCTCCACGCTTTTCAAAAACTCTTACGCTCTTCCACTTCCAGCGCATGCAAATTGACTGCGAACTGTTCGGAGTTCTCGCACCTCTCGCTTTCGTTGACTGCGAACTGTTCGCACCTCACCTGTATTCCGTCTGCGGGAATACCCAAAGATTTCCGCACTGTAATGCTAGCTTGCCTGCGGGAATTTTTCCATCCTTTTATGCACGTAAGGCTGAGTAGTATTCTCCCGCACCCTACCTGAGGAGGGACCTGCGAACTTCAAGGATTTCCACACCTTCTCCTCGTGGCTCTGATACCAAGATAAAATATACGAGGCAAACAAACACGGTGAGACTACGCTCACTTCATAGTATTAAATGAAGATGGATTACATCCTTATATAGGAAAAGACTCTCGTGAGTTGGCTACATGCAAAGCAAAAGACAACTGACTCTTAACTAAGAACTGACTCTTCTAACTGGCGCTTACAACCCGCGCTTATTATTGGTGCTAACAACTAGCTAACATCTCCATTATTTCCAAGTTTTTATGTTTTAATTTGAAAATATTAAAATTAAAATATAATTAATTTTTAAAGATATTTTGATTTCTCTTTATAATTTTTTTATCAATAAGTATGAGGAAAATTTGCCCATAATCATCTCAGAGAAATTAATATAAATTAATACTTAATAATTTAAGTAAAATAAAACATATCGAAACTTGCAACCGTCATCTAATTTTCAGGACTTGACCATTTGCATAAAATATAAAATAAATGAAAACAACCGACCGTCAACCAATTTTCTGGACGTCAAATTCCAGGGCTTCCCATTAATTGGACACCAAATTCCAGGAGTTCCCCGACTCGAAAAATGCACTGGGAGAAGGAAATAATCATAAAGTTTATGGGCTGTAGACGTCATATAATTTATGAAGCAGAGAAACCCGAACAATAGATTGCCAACACGTGGTCAATTAAGTTCTTCCCAAACTCGAGGGATTTACGACATAATCTTCTGTGATCAGCACGGGCAGGCACTTCGTTTTGCCCTTTCTTCGAGAGGATGAGTTTGTAACTTTGTTATCGCACTATCTCATCGTGTGAACAACGGAAAACAAAACATGGTGGGAGAAGCCATGAATATTGAAGCCTGACCACTCGACAAGTTCGTCGAATCGCTAAGTGCGTTATGGAAAATTGCTTACTCGCCCGTCAGAAGTGGTAACTTAAAGGGTTGTTTCCCCTCACTCGCACAGCCGCAAATAGGAAGATGGACCGGCCGATGGCAACAATCATAACGTAGATGGGCTTCTGACATAGAAGTCACATAATTTATTAAACAGCAAAATCCATAGAACCGATTGCCAACACGTGGTCGATTAGGGTCTTCGCGAAGTCGAGGTTTTCCCCCATAATCTTGTGTGATAGCGTTGGCAGGAATTCGTTTTACTCTCGCTTCGAGAGAATAACTTTTGTCGTTGAATTGTCTAATCTTGTGGCCCACAGAAAACAAAACATCACGAGAGAAGCCATGAATATTGAAATTTGTCCAGTCGACAAGTTATTCAAATCGCAACTACGTTATCGAAAAGTCCTTGATAAAAGTAGGTAATCGAAATCTATGGCGAAAGCTTCCACGCGCAACTTATCTTCTCTACTTGCTGTAGAGTACATGAATGTACTAAACAAGGGATGCATAAAATGTTGAAGAAATGTCGATTTTGCATGTTGCCAAGTTGGGGCTGATTTATTATCCATCATGGGCAACGGGCAAGCTGTGAATTCTGCCGGTCGGCCATGTATGCTTCGACCATGTTTCTGGAGATATCATCTAAATTCGTCTGATATTAATCTTGCATGCTTAAAGATCTCGATTTTAAATTTATTCGTCTTAAATTTATTCGAGGTACTCTTCTGTAGAACGACTGCATCATATGACTCGATGTATGCATCCAGGTCTTAGTTGCTTAATAGATAGATTAAACAGATGGGCGTATAGTTTTCACTTACGCCTTCATTAATGCATGCCTTCTCCAAATGTCTTAGTAGGACGTTCTTAGATTAAAAAAAAAAACAGCTTAGAAGTGCAGATGAGATCTTTTCTTAGTGCTCAAAATCTCGGAGCTTGCAGAGAAACACTGCGCAGTGCAGTTACAAAAACTGCGTGCCACAAAACTTTGTGACTGAACTCTCATGACGCACTCTCATGACGCAGTGCATAGACTGCGCGCTGAGATAAAACACTTAATGAATGACACTTAATGGATGATTTCGTGACACAGAAAAAACTGTGTTATACTTAGCATATACTACTGCACAATTTACTGCGAGCTAAGATAAAACACTTAATGAATGATTTCGTGACATAGAAACAACACAGTGTTATACTTACCATATAAATTCAGAAATACAACAGAATTTGTTAACACACAAAATACTTGATATTAATGGTGACTTCATGGACTTGTGCAACTTACAACCACACACACAACTTGTGCTCTCATATTTCTTAGACTGCCTTCCGTAGTTGTTGTTGTTTCTCTCCATTTTGTGTCTATGTCTCTTCTCTCTCAAGTGACTAAACACTCAGACATATATAGATAAGACTCGACTTCTTGTAGAAATAAAAATTGACTCAACAATAAATTCGAGTAACTTCTATCTACTTATTTGGACTCGAAAAAGATAAATATCAACTTCATTACATAACTCCCCTACTTGCCGACTAACAAGAAACTGAGCCGACGGACAAGAAAGTGAGTTTGAGTAAACTTGAGAATTTGTATTTGTAGATTGACTAACTGACTTAGTGACAAATTGACGGAGACATAAAACTCATCAACTTGTAATTACTATTTCCAACACTCCCCCTTAACTATAAGTATGTGAGATTACAAATATTTACATCAAAATTTGAATTGGCATATACTATCAAACATTTGTTACTGCGAAGACTCCCATACTAGTGTGCATATGTTGAAATGCATCTCTTGCTAAAGATTTTGTCAAAATATATGTGACTTGTTCTTTAGACCTGCAAAATTCTAAACAAATCTATTTGTTAGTCACCAATTCTCTGATAAAATGATACCTTGTATCAATATGTTTGGTTTTCTTGTGAAAAACATGATTCTTTGATAACATTCTGGTTGAATTGTTGTCAATAAATATTGGAGTTGGTACATGTTGTTCCTACAACAAATATTTTAACATTCTTCTCATCCAAACTGCTTGACAAGTTGTTTTTGTAAGTGCAACGTACTCTGCTTATGTTGAAGAAATATGCAGTACAGGATCCTTCCTTGATTCCCAAAATCTTTTGTTCCATTTGCATATCTCAAAATTCTCTTTCCTGCCTTCAAATGTGATTATTTTGGAGTTTCCATGAACCTTGAAATTTAGCTCACCCCAGACATAATATCAGGTCTTGTCACTGTCACATACATAAGACTTCCTACAAGTATTTTAAATAGTTTGGGATCCACCTTGAACTCTTCATCTTCCTTGATTAACTTCAATCCTATTATGACAGGTGTTGGGGCTGCTTAGGAATTTATCATCTTAAATCTTTTCAATATTTCATGTGCATACTTAGATTGTGATATAAATATACCATCTTTCAACTAGTGAACTTCAATCCCCAAAACAATATCTCTTTCAAATAGTGAACTTCAATCCCCAAAACAATATCTCATAAGCCCTAAATCAATTACTTCAAATTCATCTTTCATGATTGACTTAAATTCTTCTATGCCAAAATCACTTGTAAAAATCAAATTATCTACATATAACCAAATAATTAACATATTATCTTGTTGATTTTCTTTGATGTATAGTGTTGGCTCACATTCACTTCTCTGAAATCCATTCCATGTGAGGTAGAAATCTATGTGACTGTACCAGGATCTGGGAGCTTTCTCTAATCCATACAATTTCTTCTTCAATCTGTATACTTTGTCTTATTCCCCTGGAGCCTCATAGTCTTGTGGTTGTTCCACGTACACTTATTCTTCTAAATGTCCATTCCAAAAAAAAAAAGACTTTGCAGCCATTTGATAAACTGACCATTTGTCCTATGCAACAATGGCTAACAGAATTATGATTGTTTCCATGTGGGAAACTCGTGCAAATGTTTTGTTGAAATCAATTTGAGGTTGTTGTGTAAAACCTCTTGCAACTAATCTTGGCTTGTGCTTCTTCACTTTTCCTTCTGCATCTTTGTTTTCAGCTACATCTACCAATTTCCATGTCTAATTGTTCTTTATACTTTTGAATTCTTCATCCATGTATTTTTCCCATACATCATCCGTGACAGCTTCTTCAAACGTTAATGGATCATCTATCTGTAAAAACATAGCAAAAACTGAAAATGAATTTGTTGTGTTATCATTATAGATGTCGCGCACACTTATTTTCTTTCTTGGTAAGAACTTGCTAATGTTGGATCTGGAGATGTAGAACTACTTGGACTACTTGGAGTTTTTTGTGCTCTAGGTGTAGACTGCAAAAGTATTGATCTTGCTGGATTAGATTGTGTTGGGATTTGAATCACATTTGTAGAAGGAACTACGCACTGAATTGTACATGGTGTTTGAACCATTTCTTCTTCTCTATCATCATGCTCCATTGCATCAATAATTCTAACTCTCTTTGATATGCTTCAATCTCATGATTTATTCTCCATGAACTGAACATCGCGGCTCATTAGAACTTTGCTTGCGACAGTGTCATACATCTTGTATCCTTTTGTATCTTCAGAATACCCAACAAATATACATTTATGTACTTTTATGTCCAAATTCTTCCTCAACTCATCTGGAACATGTGTGTATGGGACACAACCAAACACTTTTAAGTGCGCCACATTACGCTTCATACCTATCTAGGATTCTTGAGGAACTTTGTTTCTCATACTCTTTGTCCGAAATTCGTTCAAGATGTATATTGCAGTTGATACAACCTCAACCCAATATTCATTTGATACATGTTTGACTTCCAACATACTATGTGCTATTTCCATGACAATTTGATTTTTTATTTCTGCAACACCATTCTGATGTGGTGTATACCGCACAGTAAATTGCTTATAGATGCCATAAACTTTACAAAAGTTCTGAAATTATCTTGAAATATATTTTCCTCCTCTGTGAGTTCTTAGACACTTAATGTAATAACCACTCTGCTTCTCCACAAATGATTTAAACTGCTGAAGACAACCTAATGCATCATATTTATGTTTTAGGAAATAAATCCATGTTTTTCGTGAGAAATCATTAATAAATCTTAGAAAATATCTGATGGTGTTTTCATTGGTCCACAAATATCTGAATGTACTATTTCCAGTGGAGATTTTTCTCTATATGAATTTCCAACTAGAAATGATTCTCTATGTTGCTTTCCAAAAATAAAGGCTTCACATATTCTTTCTAGTTTTTCAATCAATGACAAACCTTTTATCATATCTATTGTATGTAAAAACTTCAGACCTCAAAAGTTCAAATGTCCAAATATGAAATCACATAGCCAAGAACCATTATATACTTCAGATTGGAATGTTGCGTGCATTTCTACACCACTTTCTCCTTTCTTGATATTGCGCGCACTTTTTTTTTATTCGAACTGCGCACACTTTATGTTGTAAATGGAGTGTCTAACTACGCATCTTCTTCTTTACCAATGACTTGTGTTGTATTTTTCTTCTTGGATGGATTTAATGTGAATGGGAACAATTTGTTACTTGTCATCTGGATTCTTGCAAGAAGTTGATTGCTTGGATACTTTTCCATGATCACACGGTGATTATATTCCATATAGATTATGTATCATTTCTGTAGCAATTGTCATGTTCTCATCAAATTATACTTTGTACCACAAACATAATATACACCGGGCATAAAAAAATTCTCCTTGTTTGGTTAAAATGTTTATACTTCCTTTGCCTAAGACAATGACTTGGATATTTGTTTCAAGTGTAACTTTTGTTTGGACTGACTTATCCAAACTAGAAAACAACTCTACGTTTCTTGTAATGTGATTACCACAACATGAATCTAAATACCATATGTCACATGGACTTTCTTGAGCAACCTTGCATTCAATTGGTGAGACTTGGCACATGGCATAAACATAGGACTGAAGGGACTATTTGCGTTGTTTGACAAATCTTTTCCTTGCCTGTTCTAATTATGATGTCTCTTTTTACATGCATATGCATAGTGTCCATACTTTTTATAGTAATGGCACTGAATATTTGATTTATCAGTTCTTTGACCACTTGGCTCACTCGTATTTGGGTTTTGTCCTCTTCCACTAGTGTTTCCAGGACTACTATTACATCCACCTCTAACATAACTTATTCATCTTCCTCTAGAGTTAGTTCTCCCCCTTCATCTTCGACAACTTATAGATGGATGCACATAAAAGGGATTCTCTAATGACATATTTGACGTATTCATGCATGGCTTGATGTATGTAAAACATTGCCTTTCCATCATTCCTCCTTTGATCTTTCAAGGAGTCCTTCTCAGCTTGTCTGAGGGAATTATGCACTCTCTGATCTACTTGTTCTACATATCCATTCTTGACTATCTCCCATAAATCTTGACCCTGAAATAACGCCTTTATCGTCAAACACCATAACTCATAATTTTTTCTTGTAAAGGTTGGAGATTGCAGACTTGAGATAGAATTCATATTTTTTCTTTATGACAGAGTTGTTTCTCTTGAAACTTACTTTCATAAAACTTTCTCTAATAAAACTTTCTTTGATACCAAATCTCGAATCTATATCGCACAAACAAACTATGCATAGCTTAGTTACAAATACTGCACACCACAACACTTCGTGATTGAACTCTCAGGACTTACTACACAGTGCAAAGACTGCACGATTTACTGTGTGCTAAGATAAAACACTTAATTAACGATTTTGTGACCTAGAAAAAACATAGTTCTATACTTAGCATATAAACTCAGAAATACAACAGAACTTGTCAACACACAAAATAGTTGATATTAATAACTTCAGCGTTGCACACTAATACAAAAATACAATATTGAGTTGAGCTTCGACTCCAATGACTTCTTGGGCTTCTGCAACTTACAACCACATACACAAAGCTTGTGTTCTCAAAATTCTTAGACTACCTTCAGTTGTTGTTTCTTCTCTGCATTTTTTTTATATCTCTTTCCTTTATCGGCTAACTAAAGACTCGGACATATATAGATAAGACTAAGACTTCCTATATAAAAAAAATTGACTCAACAATTAATACAAAAATAAATTTGAGTGATATCTATCTACTTAATTGGACTCGAGAAAGATAAATATCGTCTTCATTAAATAACTCCCTTGCTTGCCCACTAACAACAAACTGAGTTTGAGTAAACTTGTGAATTTATATTTGCAGACTGACTAATAGACTGACTAACTCACAACGTAGATGGGCTTCTGACATAGACTTCATATAATTTATTAAAAAACAAAATCCATAGAACCGATTGCAAACACGTGGTCGATTAGGGTCTTCACGAAGTCAAGGATTTCCCCATAATCTTGTGTGATAACATTGACAGGAGTTCGTTTTACTCTCACTTCGAGAGAATAAGTTTTGTCATTGAATTGTCTAATCTTGTGGCCGACGAAAAGAAAAACATCACGAGAGAAGCCATGAATATTGAAATTTGTCCAGTCGACAAGTTATTCAAATCGTGACTACGTTATCGAAAAGTCTCGGAGAAGAGTTGGTAATCGAAATCTAGGGAGAAAACTTGCACCCATAACTTATCTTCTGTACTTGTTGTAGAGTACATGAATGTATTGAACAACAAATGCATAAAATGCTGAAGAAATGGCGATTTTGTGCACAATTGGGGTTTATTTATTATCCATCATGGGAAACAAGCAAGCTATGAATTTTGTTGGTCGACCATGTATGCTTCAACCATGTTTTTGGAGATGTCATCTAAATTCGTCTAATATTAATCTTCCCTGCTTAAAGATTTCGATTTTAAATTTATTAGTTTTATATTAATCTTCCATCCTAGAAGATTTTGGTTTCGAAATTGAATATGGAGTTTGAGGGAAGGCCTCCTGCGAATTTCTTCTATAGAATATAGGAAGAATGTGTGTTCATTTCTTTCATATCCCCAATTCTTCTTCAACTCTAACGACCATTCCTATGCAAATAAAAGCCAAATATGCCTTGCTGAGCTATTTTTATTTCTTAGGTACTCTTATGTAGAGCGACTCAATCATATGACTCGATGTATGCATCCAGGTCTTAGTTGCTTAATAGATAGATTAAATGGATGGGCGTATAGTTTTCACTTACGCCTTCATTAATGCATGCCCCCTCCAAATATCTTTGTAGGACACTCTTAGATTAAAAAAAAAAGCAACTTAGAAGTACAAATGAGATCTTTTCTTAGTTCTCAAAATCTCAGAGCTCGTAACACTGGGCAGCGCAGTTACAAATACTGAACTCACGGGACCTAGTGCGATGATATAAAACACTTAATGAATAATTTTGTGACATAGAAAAAACACAGTGCTATGCTTATCATACTACGCGCTGAGATAAAACACTTAATTAATGTTTCTGTGACACAAAAACAACACAATGTTATACTTAGCATATCAACTTAGAAATACAACAGAACTTGTCAACACACAAAATACTTGATATTAATGGTGTTGCGAGCTAATACAAAAATACAATACTGAGTCGAGCTTCAACTCTAATGACTTCTTGGACTTCTACAACTTACAACCACACACACAGCTTGTGCTCTCATTTCTTAGACTACCTTCAGTTGTTGCTTCTTATGTGCATTTTGTGTTTATCTCTTGTCTAACTAAACACTCACACATTTATAGATAATAATGAGACTTCATGTAGAAATAAAAATTGACTCAACAATTAATACAACAATAAATTCGATTGACTTCTATCTACTTACTTGGACTCAAGAAAGATAAAGATCAGTTTCATTAAATAACTCCCATGCTTGCCTACAATTAATACAACAATAAATTCGACTGACTTCTATCTTCTTACCTGGACTCAAGAAAGATAAAGACCAGTTCCATTAAATAACTCCCCTTCTTGCCAAGATCTTTCGACTGATGAACTGCAATCCCCAAAAAATATCTCATAATCCCTAAATCAATCATTTCAAATTAATCCTTCATGACTGACTTAAATTCTTCTATGCCAAAATCACTTGTGAAAATCAAATCATCCACATATACACAAATAATTAAGATATTACCTTCTCGATGTTCTTTGATGTAAAATGTTGGTTCACATTCACTTCTATGAAATCCATTCTATGTGAGGTAGGAATCTATGTGATTGTACCAAGCTCTGGGAGATTTCTCTAATCCATACAATGTCTTCTTCAATATGTATACTTTGCCTTCTTTCCCTGGAGCCTCATAGTCTTGTGGTTGTTCCATATACACTTATTCTTCTAAATGTCCATTCAAAAAGAAAAATACATTACATCCGTTTGATAAAATGATCATTTGTTCTATGCAACAATGGATAACATAGTTATCACTGTGTCCATGTGGGAAACTGGTGCAAATGTTTCATCCAAATCAATTCCAGGTTGTTGTGTAAAACCTCTTGCATCTAGTCTTTCCTTGTTCTTTTTCACATTTCCTTCTGCATCTTTGTCTTCAACTACATCTACTAATTTCCATGTCTAATTGTTGTTTATTCTTTTGATTTCTTCATCCATGGCTTGTTTCCATACATCATCTTTGACATCTTCTTCAAAAGTTAATGGATATTCTATCTGTAAAAACATAGCAAAAACTGAAAATGAATTTGTTGTGTCATCATTATAGATGTCGCACAAACTTATTTACATTCTTGGTAAAAACTTGCTAATTTTGGATCTAGAGATGTAGAACTACTTGCACTACTTCCTGGATTTTGTTGCGCTCTAGGTGTAGACTACACACATATTGATCTTACTGTAGTAGATTGTGTTGGAATTTGGATCGCATTTGTAGAAGGAACTGCGCACTGAATTGTGCATGGTGTTTGAACCATTTCTTCTCCCGTGTCATCATGCTCCATTGCATCAATAATTTTGACTGTCTTTGTTATTCTTTAACCCCATGATTCTTCCTCCATGAACTGAACATCGCGACTGATTATAACTTTTCTTGCGACACTTTCATACATCTTTTATCCTTTGGATCTTCAGAATACCAAACAAATATACATTTTTGTCCTTTCATGTCTAGCTTCTGCCTCAGATCATCTGGAACATGTGCGTATGCGACACAACCAAACACTTTTAAGTGTGCCACATTATGATTCATACTTGTTTAGGATTCTAGAGGAACTTTGTTTCTCACACTCTTTTTCCGACATCTGTTCAAGATGTATATTGCAGTTGATACAACCTCAGGCCAATATTCATTTGATAATTGTTTGAATTCCAACATACTGCATGCCATTTCCATGATGGTTCGATTTTTTCTTTCTGCCAGACCATTCTGATGTAGTGTATAACACACATTAAATTGCTTGTAGATGCCATGAACTTCAAAAATGTTCTTAAATTCTCTCGACATATATTTTCCTCCTCTATTAGTTCTTAGACACTTGAAGTAATAACCACTCTCCTTCTCCACAAGTGATTTAGACTATTGAAAACAACCCAATGCATCATATTTATGTTTAAGAAAATAAATCCATGTTTTTCTTGAGAAATCATCAATAAATGTTAGAAAATATGTACTTCCTCCTATATATGGTGTTTGCATTGGTCCACAAATATCTGAATGTATTATTTCAAGTGGAGCTTTTTCTCTATATGAATTTACAACTAGAAATGATTGTCTATACTACTTTCCAAAAACAAAGGCTTCATAGATTCTTTCTGGTTTTTTAATCAATGAAAAACCTTTTAACATATCCTTTGTATGTAACAACTTCATACCTCTAAAGTTCAAATGTTCAAATATGAAATTCCATAGCCAAGAATCATCGTATACTTCAGATTGGAATATTGCTTGCATTTTTGTGCCACTTTCTCTTTTATTGATATTGCGCACACTATTTTTTTATTGGAGCTCCACACACTTTTTGTTGTATTTTTCTTCTTGGATGGCTTTAAAGTGAATTGGAACATTTTGTTACTTTTCATCTGGATTCTTTCAATAAGATGATTGCTTGGATATATGTCCATGATGACACAATGATTATCTTCCATATAGATTATGTATCATTTATGTAACAACGATCATGTTCTCATCAAATTATACTTTAGACCAGAAACATAATATACATCGGGCGTAAATTTTTGTTCTCCTTGTTTAGTTAAAATTTTTATACTGCCTTTGCCTAAGACAATGACTTGGATATTTGTTCCAAGTGTAACTTTTGTTTGGAATGACTTATCCAAACTAAAAAACAACTCTATGTTTCCTGTCATGTGATTACTATAACATGAATCTAAATACCATATGTCACATGGACATTCTTTAGCAACATTGCATTCAACTGGTGAGACTATAGGAATTTTCTAGGCACATGCCATAAGAATAGGACTGAAGGGACTATTTGCATTGTTTGATTGATCTCATCCTTTCTTATTATAATTATAATATCTCTTTCTTCACTCATATGCATAGTGTCGATTCTTTTTATAGTGATGGGACTAAATCTTTGATTTATCAGTTCTCTGACCACATGGCTCACTGGTATTTGGTTTTTTTCTTCTTCCACCAGTGTTTTCGGGACTACTACTGCGTCCACCTCTAACATAACTTCTTCATCTTCCTCTAGAGTTAGTTCTCCCCCTTCCTCTTCCACGACTTATAGATGATTGCACATAAAATGCATTCTCTAATGACATATTTTACCTATTCATTTTGTGTTCATGATTAATGAGGGAAGCTTGCAGTTCATCTAAGTTGCACTGAATTGGATCTTTGTTTTCTTCTAAAGTCACAAAAAGGGTATCAAATTTAGGAGGAAGACTCCTAAGTACCTTCTCAACAACATTTGTATCCTCTATGGTTTCTCCATGAGACTTAATTTGATTTAGCATGTCAATAACATGGGTGTAAAATGAATCTACTAAATCTGTATCTTTCATTAATGGAGTTTCAAAATCTCTTCGAAGAATTTGTAATTTTGAAGTCTTAACTTTGTCCATACCTTGATAAGATGTGTGTAATATGTCCCATGCTTCCTTGGCTTGCTTTTTTGATGCAACTCTTGGGAGTATGCTCTCATGCATGGCTTCATGTATGTAAAACATTGTCTTTCCATCCTTCTTCCTTTGATCTTTCAAGGCATCATTCTCAGCTTGTGTGAGGGCATTATATGCTTCCTCATAGTTTTTTCCTGTAAAGGTTGGAGGTTGCAGACTTGAGGTAGAATCCATATTTTCTCTTTATGACAGAGTTGCTACTCTTGAAATTTACTTTGATAAACCTTTCTCTGATACCAAATCTTGGATTTATAGCATGTATACAAACTATGTGTAGCATAGTTACAAATACTATGTGCCACAACACTTCGTGACTGAACTCTCAGGACTTACTGCACAGTGCACAAACTGGATGATTTATTGCGCGCTAAGAGAAAACACTTAATTAACGATTTTGTGACACATAAACAACATAGTTCTATACTTAACATATAAACTCATAAATACAATAGAACTTGTCAACACACAAAATAATTGATATTAATAACTTCAGCGTTGCCCACTAATAAAAAAATACAATACTGAGTTGAGCTTCGGCTCCAATGTCTTCTTGGGCTTCTGCACCTTACAACCACACACATAGAGTTTGTGTTCTCAAAATTCTTACACTGCCTTCAACTATTGTTTCTTCTTTGCATTTTGTGTATTTCTATTTTCTTTATCAACTAACTAAAGACTCAGACATATATAGATAAGACTTAGAATTCTTGTAGAAATAAAAATCGACTCAACATTTAATACAACAATAAATTCGAGTGATCTCTATCTACTTAATTGGACTCAAGAAAGATAAAGATCGTCTTCATTAAATAACTACCCTTGTCCACTAACAAAAAACTGAGTTTGAGTTTGCAGACTGACTGACAAATTGACTAACTTAGTGATAGACAAATCGAGGGAAATGTAAAGCTCACAGACTTGTAATTACTATTTCCAACACAAAAGGTATTTCTGGGAATGACCAACCATCTAGTTCATAAACTAAAAAGAGAACAATCGAGCAACCAATAGTTAGATTTGGTTTAGTTATGTTTGATTGGGCCATTCGAATCACCGCGTAGGACAGATAGAGAATCAGAGGATAAGTTCCATCCATATTAAATTTTAGCTTGTAAATCCACTTTACACCAATAGTGGATTTCCCATGAGGAAGATCAAAAAGCTCCCATGTATCATTTTATTCGATCTGTGAAATATCATCTTCCATGTCTTTCACCCATGGTGCATTAGTGGAAGCTTCTTTAAAATTAGAAGGTTCAACACGGGTAGAAGAAAAAAGAGAAAAATTGTCACAAACATACCTAGATGTCTCATATATCTCTTTCAAACTTCTTGTTTTTCTAGGAGGACTAATTGGAGGTGTTGTTTGAGTATCAAATTGAGATCTATTTGATGGATAAGATGAAGATGAATTTCATGGGAAAATCCTTGAAGGTGAGCCTGCATTTCTTACAACAGAGGTCTGCAAATATTTATCATTGTTATCAAAAATCAATTTTCAATATGTGAAGTAAGCTCTTTATATTCTCCTTCATTCTTGTGATAAAACCCCCCTTCATCAAAGATCACATCTCTACTAACAAAAATTTTATTAGCAAGTGGATCAAAACACCTAGAAGCCTTGTTTTCTTCTGAATATCCAATGAAAATACATTTCACTGATTTTCTATATAATTTCTATATTTGTTGTGCAAGAATGTGAACAAAGCATGCAAACCAAAAAAAATTGAGATGAGAAATAGTTGGTTTTCTACAAAACCAAGATTCATAAGGAGTAGAATGTCTTACCATCTTTGTAGGACTTCTGTTGAGAATATATGCAGTTGTATGGACTGCATCTGCCAATACATGTTTGACAAACTCTTTTCTTTTAACATACATATAGCCATCTCTACAATTGTTCTGTTTTTTCTCTCTTCTACTCCATTTTGTTGAGGAGTATATGCAATAGTTAACTACTTATTGATGCCATGTAAATTGCAAAATTCTCTGAATTCATCAGAGGTGAATTATCCACCTCGATCAGTTCTCAATACTTTCAAATAGTATCCTAATTTCTTCTCAACAAGTGCTTTAAGTTTTTGAAAGAAACTAAAATATTGATACTCCTCACTTAAGAAATAGACCCAAGACATCCTTGAAAAATCATCTACAAAGAGAAGAAAATACATATTTTTTCCAAGAGATAAGGTCTACATGGGGCCACAAATATTTTCATGTACTAAGGCCAAAGGTTCACTTTCTCTAAAATGATGTTGGGGAAATTTTTCTCTTTGTTAATTCCCTACATCATAACCTTCACATATCTTATTATTAGGTTCTATGAATGAAGAAAAACCTTTTACAAAATTCTTCTTTTGCATGAAATAAGGAGATCCAAAATTAAGGTGCCCAAACCTTTTTCACCATAACCAAGACTCATAAACCAAGGCCTTCAAGCAAGCTACTTTTTGTTCCATACTTAACAAAAGCATCCTATTATTTGTCATAGGAACTTTGGCAACAAGGCATTTGTTTTTAAAAATCTTACAAAACTTTCCTTCAAAAACAGTCTTGTAGTTTTTAAAATTTAGCTACCCTATTCTAATCAAGTTATGCTTTAAACTTGGAACAAACGAAGTATCATGTATATACATAATACTTCCATTTTTTACTTTTATGGAAAGGGTACCTTTTCCCCTTAATTCTGCCTCATTATCATTGCCAAAGTTTACTTTTCCCTTCACACTCTCATCGAACTTCACAAACAAGTTTTTGTTTCCTTACATATGATTTGAGCAACCACTATCTAAAGACCATACAAAATCATCTTTGGAATTAAAATTGTTACATGTGAGAAACAAAGTTCGATAGTTCTCAACTTCATCTTTACTAAAAATTTCTTAAGAGGTGTCTCTTTTCTTCTTAAAACAATATATTTCAAGGTGACCATCTTTATTACAATAGCTTCAATGAAAGTGACCTCTCCCAAGGATGTTGCTTCTTTCTCTACCACGACCTCCTCTTCCTTGGGCTCTTCCACAACCTCTACCTCCTCTATTTCATGATGAAGAAAAAATAGAAGTATCATTCTTACAAATTATTTTCTTCACCCCTGTGACCATTAATGAGGTAAACCTATCCTTTGTCTTGAGAAGGATCAATGACTTGAATCCCTGAAGAAGAATAAAGATACATTTTCCCAGAGAGATGGAATTATAGTTTTCCTTTGTCAAAAATCTTAGAAAAATGGATCATCACACCTTTCTTAGTGTTAAGGGTGCGATGATCTAGGATCTTTCCAGGTTGCACCACAGTGGCCTGCGATATCATCATAGTCTTCTCAGTGTTAAGGGTGTGAAGATTTTCGTAGGAAGGAAAAAAAGGAATTTCTCAAAATTTCTAGAATAGAAGCTTCGAGGGTGAGTTGGCATTCGATCGGTTTGGATCCGAGTCACATCTTTGATCTCTTAGGATCATCCTAACCTCCTCACCCTATCCTTTTCATCCTATAAAAGGAGAGGATTTCTCATCGAGTTAGCTTGGATTTGAGTTGGCTAGATTTTGGTGTGAGCTTGAGTAAGTTTTGTATATTTGGGATTGGCTTTGTCAGGATAGATTGTTGGTCTTAGAATCCATGAAGAAAGAAGTGTGTAGAAAGCAAGGAACTGTTGGAAGGGACCTTACAACATCAAGGCATTGGTTGTATTATCCTTTTCATATCTTTAATACAGTGATATATTTCTTTCCCATAAAATTGGTATTATTTTATTGAATGACTCCTTGATCACATACATAGGTTTTGTTGAGTATACAATGTTGGTTTCACTTCATTTTCTTATGTATTTTTATAGGTTCAGCATCCCATAAGCCTTGGAATGGAGTGAGGATGACACTAGAGAGGACAAACAACATTTAAAAGGTATGTCATTTATCTATTTTTAGTTAGTATACTTGATGATTAAAACTCAGGGAAAGTTTTATATTATGTCTTGTTTTGTTCTGGTTTCGGGTGAAACTAGGGAGATCTGTTTGTGTCCGAACTTATCGATTTGTCCGATAACAATCATTCATGGTAGTAGAATATTGTTTCTTCTTGTCATCAACCTTGATCTTGCTTTGGAAGGCTTGATATAGAGTTTCCTCATTATTTTTCAACCTGTATTCACGTACTTGAAGGCTTCCAAACAGATCCGCAAGAGTTAGTTGTGATAAATCCCTTGAGTCCTCTATAAAAATAGTGACTGGATCAATTTTTTTAGGAAGACTTCTCAAAAAAAATTCGACAATCATCCTATCTTCAAGAGATTCACCATAAGCATGAATAGCATTCACAATATTTTGAAATCTAGTAATAAAATATTCAATTCTTTCGTTTTCTTTCATAGAAAGAGATTCAAAATCTCTTCTCAACATTTGGAGCTTGAAAACTTTTACCTTTACAGATCGCTTGTATGCATTCTCCAAGGTTTCGCAAGCATCATGGGACTTACTACATTATAAAATATTAGGAAAAACTATGATCTCAACTCCAATTTGAAGGATGAACAAAGCGTTGGCATCCTTTTTCCTATTATCCTTCAACTTTGTCTTTTGATAAATAGAGAGACCATTATAGACAGCCTGATCAGCTTTCTTTGGGTATCCTATAGAAACAATAACCCATAAATCTTATGATATCAGCAAAGTTCTCATCTTCACACACCAGTACTCATAGTTTTCCCCACCAAAAAGAGGAATCTAGTATTGTAAAGTGTTAGAATTCTAGGCCATTTCTCCTTAAAAAAAAATTGTAATCAACCATTGCTCTAATACCAAATTAAATATCTGGAAAAAGGAATTATGTGCTCACAAAAGAGTCACACCTAGAAAATGCATATCCTAATAAACTAGTAAACATAAAATGATACTATTGATAGAAATTTGACCACCAACAATAGAACTACAATTGCAAATAATAAAAATTCTTTGTTTATGAAAACTATTGTCTTGTGCTTTATTTCTAAAAATAAAAGAGATACAGAGTACCTATGTTATAGACTGTAAATAAACAAAGGGAAACATGGCATCCTCTGATCCATAAGGTGCCAAAGAAACGCCTCTACAACAGTACACATAGAGACTTTCTCAAACAAAACATACATTCAAAAACTGTGTTTGTAGAAAATAAACCTATGGTTTAAATAACAAACTGAAAACTGAACGTAACAGATAAGGAATGAAAAATGTGGCAACAATTGATCAACAAGTGAAAGAGTTAGTTTCACAGCTGGAAATAATGAGGTTAATGCATGCCGAAAACTTAGCATCACGTTTTTCAAAATCTCCCTTGACACATATACATGTACAACACTTGTAATATTCTATATGTTGTCTTTAATCCAAAATACATGACAAAACAATACATGACCTATTTTAAACTAAATTTTAGAGTACTACAAAAATTCCTATACTTACCTTAATTGTGAATGATACATTTTTTTAAATCCAAAACATGATTACTTCATCTATTGGTAGTTTTCTCACAAACAAATCTCCATCATTTCCCTCTATCCATCTTTTTTCTTCAATATATTAATAATAATAATAATAATACCTCATCTCATTTTCCTAGTTAAAAATTTATACCCATCCAATTTGCCTAGTTATTCTTGTGTTTCTCTTATATTATAATATAGTTTCCCTCTTCTATCCTTATCTCAAGATTATTCCCATATACCTTGTGTCATATTCCCTAACTGTGATAGAGTGCCAAGATACTATAATCCATTTTATAAATGAAAGAATCCAACTTAATGAAATTGTTGGCTTTTTTATTTGGAAATGAGAACTCTAAGAAATTTCACTACTATTTGGTATCGTTTCCAACTCCTTAATTGTGTAATACAAACTCCAAAATTGGTCCATTGAGTAGATGATATCATTACAAAGGAATTTCTAACCCTAACGATTAAGCGAGGATAAAAGGAAGGTGAAAAAGTCGTGGATTAATTGTTGTCATAGGTATTGGAGGATCAATGGTCAATGTATAGTTTCAATTTTCTCTACTATGGCAAGTTGAGGCTAAGGTAGAGATTTCATGGAATTTTTTATCCTTTCAATTTAATAGCCTATATTGGAGGAATCATATTTAATAAAAACTTACGGTGTGGTAGTCATGGTTAGTACATAGATGGTTTCCATATTCGCTGCACTTGCTACAAATAAGTGCCTTCGTGGTATTTGACATGATGTATAAATGGTGTATTGTAAAAACAATTATGGACTGTTAGAATTATGTATTTTTTAGTTAACAAAGAAACTTCCCACATTAAATGTAATATAGTTTTTCATATGTTCCTATAATACTTTATTCATAATTGTTAGAAACCACAAACTAACTTGTGGTATGAATTTTGTCTATAAATGAATGCATTGCAATAAATTTCTTAGACAGTTGTTGATTTAGGTAATAAGTAATTAGTTATTTTTATCCATATTGAATCTTTCTCTCAAATAAATTTGTTTCTCTACATTTCTAAATGAAAAAAAAAATTGAAGCAAAAGATGGTGATACGACATAATGATTTTTTTTATTTTCTATGATTTTCATATTCTTCAATGAATGCAAATCATCTATGATCTTATTAAGATATATACTATTCATACACTTCAAAGATATAAGATTATAATTAAAATAGAATCACTTATGAAGTGATGATATAAAAGTTAACCTTAGATTTGTAACTGGAATTATACTCTGATTCTTATAAATATGACATCCTTATTCAACAAGATGGTATAAATCCTAGTTTAAACAATGACCACTTTGAGGTAACAACAAAATCAATATTTTTCAAACTTGGTGGTGTAGACCCCCTTCCCTCCTAAGGGTTGTGCGACCTCCCGGTCGGGATATTCTATTTTGGTGTCAGTGACTCTCTCAAACCTCAATGGTCTCTTCATGTGTGAACTACAGGTTCTCTCGACTACTAGTGCAGGCTCTACGACACCTGCAACCTTCACTTTCGTGCTCTGTGAAAAAATCTCATAGTTGGCATTAGCGCCCCCTCTCTTGGCCCCTTCTCAGATGTGACCTTGATGATGACCACGCGATTACGAGAACAGTCACAAGTGGTTTGAAGTCAAACTACTTTTGGGCCCACAATTCCCCCTGAGCCTCCATGTGTCTCCTTGACGAAAAAACGGTATGGATTGCGGCCCACCCTCGAATTTTTTAAATCCACACAACTCCTGGCCCTGCAATGCGAGATGGTCGTCAATATCGTGATCTTGACGGATCCCTTTGAATTGACGGTTCATATCTTCCCTTCTCAATCCATAGACCAGGTCAATGATACTTCTTTATTTAGGTCATATGAGGCCCACAGGTTCTCTTATGAGTGATGATCAACATCCACCCTAACCAGATGCTAGCTCTCCCCTGGCTAAGCCCCTTTCCTCTTGTGACCAAATGTTATGACCACTCACCTAACTCAAAAGATGTTTCTCTATTTCGTGTATCGGGCCTTTGCGTGTGAGTCTTAGCAACTATCTCGACTCCTGAAATCCTAACAGGGGCCTAGTGCGTACTATCCCCTCTCTCTCTGTGACTATTGGCAGTGACCATGCACTTGAGTGAAAGGCGTGTCACGATTTCCCATTTCTTGACTTTGGGAGTGTTGTTACCTCCATTCCCCTAATATCCGAAATCGCGATGACCCTTGATCGATGGTCCAGATCTCTCTTTGATCGACAACTCAGATCAAGTCGTGATTTCATGTTTCTCCAGTTCTCATGACTCAACCTTTGACTCCTTTGATTCAAGAGTCATCCAAACACTGATCTCTTTCCATGTTTCCTCCTTGACGATGAACGGTCCCGATGATTTCAGAATTTCGTGACCTTGTTCCTCTTGTGTGCCTTCAAATGTTTAATGCTTGTGCATTTTACCTTCATTGGATGGCTACGAATCTCTTGCACTCATACTGAACAATTGAGGTCCTTCATCCTCTACACCTGCTCCTCATTTTCTGAACGCTGATCAGATGGTCCAGATCTTCCCCCCTGAGCTTATTCTTTCTTCAGACTTGGAATATTTTTTGAAGGATTCAAAGGCTTCAACCTTTGTCCTTCCTACGAGTCCATTTCTTGTATCTCATTAACACTTATGAAAAGTGTTATTCCTACTAAGATTGGTCTCATGGATACTTCGACTTCCCGCACACTCCTTTCATTTTAGGTAATTTGATAACTCATATCCTAAGGATTTCTCGAAGAGAAATTCCACTCACCTTCCTGGCATTATCCTTTTCTGGTTCTTCGACTTCTTTCAAAGTCCCTTTGACACTTAGTCGATTCTCATATTTGTACACTCCTTGCACCATATCTTTATGCAAGTTTTTGGGGTCTTACGGATGACTATGCACGCCTTGCACCAATCTCTTTTCACTCCTTGCAAAGGGAAAGTTTTGTGTTATCTCTTATGAGCTTTGGAATTGAAACAGATCCTGTTAACACACTCCTTGCATTTTGTGTGAACACCTTGCACTACTTCAACAAAAGAGAAACAATTCAAACTTATCCTAACATTCACAGTTCCATTCACTTGTAACAAAATTCATTCATTCACTCATTAAAAAACCATAACAGAGAATTGAAAAACAATATTCACACTATATGTCTTGGATCAATTTTCGTATGTTATATTCAAAAGTGAAAATGGATACAACTGAAAAAAAAAACAACTAAAAACTGAAATCTCCTACTAACTTGCAGCTAACATCTATCCTGCAACCAACCTCATTTGGGTGTACAAAACCTCTATTTATCTCAGAGGGATATTAGGGTTTCCCATAACTACATGTCTACTCTAAAACGTAACCTAAAAACTATATAGACCTGTCACATTCCAAAGTAGGAGTGGAAACCCCCACTTCGGCCATGATCACTCAAGCGTGCCTCAAAATATTTTTTCAGCGCTGAGTTAAGGTGGATTTCAAAATATCGTTTGCAACTACCAGCGTTAAGGTCTCGTATAGATTCTCAGACGTTGATAGGTATTTCTTCGCGTGCTTGCTAGCGATGCTCCTGCATCATACTCCCCATGACAAAAAATCATGGACTCTTGTTCATGAGATCCTGCACTGACTTTCCATGCCTTTGGATAGCAACTTCATTTTCCCAAATGGAATCCTCTATTGGGTGTCCCTTCCACTTTACCAGATATTCAAAATAGGTCTTCCTTCTGGTCCTTTTTCCAATCCTCTGATCAATAATGTTCTCCATCTGTGGTTTTTATGCTATAGGCATTTGTTTCTCCGATTGAATCTTCGCTTGATCTTTTGATCCATCTCTGTCATATTTTGTGTAAGGATACAGATCTGAAACATTGAATATGGGTGATATTCCCACATCATCTGGAAGCTCAATCTCATATGTGTTTGCATCAAACTTCCTCAAGATCTTACATGGTCCTATCTTCTTCATCTTTAACTTGTTATATGTTCCCTTAGGAAACCTTTGTTTTTTGATATGTTAGAGAGCTTAATCTCCTACTTCAAATTGAAGTTCTCAGTGATGTTGATCAGATCTATGCTTCTACTCCTGGTTAGAACTCTGCAACTATCCTCTGATTTGGCTATGGAAGCTTCTTCATTTCTACAACAAAATTTTCTTCTCCAACGCTCCTGGTCTCACTCTGTTCCAAGTCTCTCAACTCAGATACTCCCTTGGGTTTCATTCCATACAATATTTGGAATGGACTCCTTTCAGTGCTCCTATTTGGTGAGTCATTGTATGGAAATTCTGCTTGTGGCAGAATCTAATCCCACTAATTATGGTGCTCAGTGACCAGACTCGTCAATAAGTTTCCCAAAATTATGTTTACCACCTTAGTCTATCCATTTGTTTAAGGATGATAAGCTAAGCTGAAGGACAAATCTATCCCCAACTTCTTCCATAGTGTTCTCCAAAAGTGACCAATAAATTTTGTGTCTCTCCGAGACAATGCTTCTGTGTAGACCGTGAAGTCTTACAACTTCCTTGAAAAACAGATTTGCAACATGTGTTGCATCACTAGTCTTCTGTCATGGGATAAAATGTTCCATCTTTGAAAATCTATCCACTACTACAAATATGGAATCAAATCCTCTTTGTGTTCTTGGAATTCCCAACACATAATCCATGCTTATTACATCTCAAATCCTCTCTGGTATTGGCATGCTAGCAAATTCTACATCTGTTCAAAAACTTTATCACTTCTGTTCTCATAGCTAGACAATATTATGAACCGCTTGACCGTGCAAACATTTTTTCATGGCCGAAATGTCCATCCAAACCTCCACTATGCTTTTCTTTCAAAAGGTTATCCCTGATTGAGAATTTTGGTATGCATAATTGATTTCCCTTTAACAACAATCCATATTGAATCATGTACTCTTTCCATTGGATTTTGTCTCTCAGCAAAAGTTTCACACATGCTTCGTATGCTTCCTTGAAATCTATATCATCACAATACATGTCCTTAAGGTGTTCAAGCCCCAAGATCTTCACCTAAAATTCCTGTAGAATCAAACATCTCATGCTTCATGCATCAACAACCTTGTTAGCATTCCCAACGATATGTTTTATGAAAAAGTAAAATTCTGCATAAACTCAACCCATTTTTCATGCCTCTAATTCAATTTTCCCTACCCGGTTATTAATTGTAAAACCTAGTTATCGCTATACAAGAAAAATTCTTGTGGGAAAAGATAATGTCTCCATTTTTTCAAGGCTGGAATTATAGCATAAAACTCCTTGTTATATGTGGAGTATTTTCTCTTGTTCTCATTCAACTTCTCACTAAAATAGGAAACAGTTCTATTATCCTGACTCAAAACTTCTCCTATTAAAACTCCACTTGCATCACATCTCACCTTAAATGTCTTTTCAAAATTTGGCAAGAACATAATTGGTTGTTCTGTTATTTTCTCCTTCAATATATTGAAGCTCCTCTCGATTACCTCTGTCCATTTAAAATACTTGTGCTTCTTCTTCACTGTATCCATCATTGGTGGACAAATTCCACTAAAGTCTCTAATGAAATTCCTATAGAACCTTGCTAATCCATGGAAGCTCCTTACCTCAAACATACTCCTTGGTGACGACCATTATTTGATTGCCTTCACCTTCTCTGGATCCATCTTCAGTTCATTTGAAGAGATCACAAAACCCAAGTAAATGAGTTATGTCTTCATAAACAACCACAAATTTTCCAATGAAATCTTTCATTATTTCATTCATAAGCCTCATAAAAGTACTCGAGACATTTGTTAAACCAAATGGCATAACAAGCCACTCATACAAACCTTCACTTTTCTTAAAGTTTTTTTTCCAATCATCACCTTCTCTCATCTTGATCTGGTGATATCCACTTTTTAAATCTATTTTAGAAAATAAATTTGATCCACTTAAACAGTCCATTAAATCATCCATTATGGGTAAAGGAAATCTATAACTGATGGTGATCTTGTTAATGGATCTTGACTCTGTACACATTCTCCATCCTCCATATTTCTTTGGACTCAATACAATTTATATTGAACATGGACTCAAGCTCTCTCTGACCAAACCCTTGTCTAACAATTCTTGGACTTGGTTCTTCACTTACTCATTCTCTCGAGGTGTCAATCTTTATGATGCTTTGTTTGGCAGACTTGCTCCTGGTATCAAGCCAATATGGTGGTTGATACTTCTGATGGGCGGAAATGATTTAGGAAGCTCATCCACCACTATGTCAGTGAAATTTTCCAGCAATTCCTGAACTTCCTCGGGAAAATCCTCCATCAAACTACTTGTAAGGATAACTTTGGGTTTCCTCACCATAGTGAACTGCATCTCCTGTTCTTCCTTGACTTCTTTCAGGAGTTCCTTCCCACTCATGAAAAGTATGCTTGTGCTGGCTTCCTCTTTCACTTTCTTCTCCTCTATTGGAAACGACATGTGTATTCTACCATTCTTCTCCAGGGTGTATTTATTTTTCCTCCCCTCATGGATGAAATTCCTGTCAAACTACCATGGTCTTCCCAACAAAATATGGCATACATCCATGGGAATTACATCACATAGAAATTCATATCTATATCCTCCTATCATAAATTCAACCAAGCATTGTTTAGTAACCATTACCTGGTGTCCTTTCTGCAACCATGACACTTTCTATGGATTCGGGTGTGCAGTTGTCTCAATATCAAATTTCTCCACCATATCTATGGATACTAAGTTATCAATGCTCCCACTGTCCATTATCACCTTGCATACTATGTCTTTAGTATTGCAAGCTATTCTGAAGAGGTTGTTCCTCTACACTGGCTTTTCAACTTCTACCTCTGGTTTTTTCAGAGAACCTTCCTCAACATCAGGGATCTTCCATCCTCTTCTCCTTCTTCTTTAACATATATTGTATGTGCTTATGATATGTGAGCTTCACCTCCTCCTTATTTATTTTTCTCAGGAGAGTACCAAGACATCTGCCCTATCTTTCCATAGGCATAGAATCTTACTTCTCCTCCTTCTCTTCTTCCTCCTCCTATAGAATAACTTCTTCCACCACCCTGTCTTCCTCGGGAACTTACTCCTCTTTCTGAGTGACTATGTGGTTTCTCAGTCTCGTCTTTAGGCTTATGTTCTCTGTCATGGGTAACTCCCTTACTTTTTGGGGGGGCTGGGCTTTCACCTCTCCCTTGCTAGCTTTTTTTTCTAGCCAACTTCTCCTCTGCCTTCAGTGAAAACTGATAAGCATCCTCCATTTTCCTTACTGACATCATGTTGACCTCATCTTGGATTTCATATCTCAGGCCATTAATATATCTAGCAACTTTTTCTTCATCTCTCTCCCTTTGTCTAGTTCTGATGTTCATCCTATAGAACTCCTCTACATACTCCTTAATTGTCATCCCTTTCTGTCTCAGGTTTTGCATCTTCCTTAATAGATTTATATGATAATCCTTGGGCATGAACTTAGCCTTCAAATTGTCTACCATTCTATCCCAACTCTTTATCTTTTGTTTTCCCTTGCTTCTCCTCTCACCCTGCAGTTCATCCCACCATAGTGTTGCATGTCCTTTTAGCCTGGTGACAACATGTTTCACAAAGTTCTCACATCTCCCTTTCTACAACTCGATTGGCCAAAGATGGCTCCACTCGTCTCCTAGGTGGCATTGTGTTGACTGTTTGTCACACATACAGAGTACAAATATGATTTCCTTTATCTCTTCTCCTTTTCTCGTTGTCTACAAGGAAAACCTCTACTCTGATACCACTTGGTGCAGGCCCCCTTCCCTCTTAAGGGTTGCGCGACCTTCCGATCAGGATCTTCGATTCTAGAGTCGGTGACTCTCTCAAACCTCACTGGTCTCGTCTTGTGTCAACTACAGGTTCTCATGACTCCTGGTGTAGGCTCTACGACACCCGCAACCTTCACCTTCAGGCTCTGCAAAAAAAATCATAGTTGGCGTAAGTGCACCCTCTCTTGGCCTCTTCTTATATGTGACCTTCATGATGACCACACGATTATAGGCGCGGTCACAAGTGGTTTGAAGTCAAACTACTTTTGGGCCTACAATTCCCCCCGAACCTTCATCGACCTCTTCATATTCGAAGTGTTTGTCCATGGATATTACCCAATCCAGTAGCTCTTCAGTGTCTAAATTTCCTTCATACATTGGGACCTCTATATTCGCTTTGCCTCCTAATCTAGGAACTTCTCTCAGGAAGCGTTCTTCGGAAACATCCTCTCCTGCAGCTTCTCCAATGATATTCTTTCCCACTGCTTCTTCGTTGTCTGCATCGCTGACCTCTCCAACATCAGGTTCTCGTCTTTGTGCTTCCCCAATCACCTCTAATCTTTCACAAAGTTCTCGCATCTCCCTTTCTACAGCTCGATTGGAAAAAGATGGCTCCACTCGTCTCCTAGGTGGCATTGTGTTGACTGTTTGTCACACACACAGAGTACAAATATGAGTTCCTTGATCTCTTCTCCTTTTCTCGTTGTCTGCAAGGAAAACCTCTACTCTGATACCACTTGGTGCAGGCCCCCTTCCCTCTTAAGGTTTGCGCGACCTCCCGGTCAGGATCTTCGATTCTAGAGTCGGTGACTCTCTCAAACTTCACTGGTCTCGTCTTGTGTCAACTACAGGTTCTCATGACTCCTGGTGCAGGCTCTACAACACCCGCAACCTTCACCTTTAGGCTCTGCAAAAAAATATCATAGTTGGCGTAAGTGCACCCTCTTTTGGCCTCTTCTTATATGTGATCTTCATGATGACCACACGATTACAGGCGCGATCACAAGTGGTTTGAAGTCAAACTACTTTTGGGCCTACAATTCCCCCTGAGCCTCCACGTGTCTCTCTGACAAAACAACGGTATGGATTGCGGCCCACACTCGACTTTTTAAAGTTCATGCAACTCATGGCCCCGCAATGCGATATGGTCATCGATCTCATGATCTTGGCGGTGCCCTCTAAACTGATGATTCGGATCTTCCCTTCTCAATCCACAAACCAGATTGGTTATACTTCTTGATGCAGGTCGTATGAGGCCCACAGGTTCTCTTCTGAGTGTTGATCAAATTTCACGCTAACCAGGTGTTATCTCTCCCCTAGCTAAGCCCCTTCCCTCTTATGACCACGGTTATGACCACTCGCCTAACTCAAAAGCATTTCGTGATTTTGCGTATCGGGCCTTTGCGTGCTAGTCTCCCTGACTCTCCTGATTCCCAAAATCCTAACAGGGGCCTAGTGCATACTAGCCCCTCTCTCTCTGTGACCATTGGCGGTGACCACGTGCTTGAATGAAAGGCGCGTCATGATTTCATTTTTCACGACTCTGGGAGTGTTGCTACCTCTGTTCCCCCGATATCCAAAATTGTGATGACCCTAGATCGACGGTGTAGAAATTTCTTAGATTGAAGGCTCAAATCAAGTCGCGATTTCATGTTTCGCGAGTTCTCTGGACTCAACTTTTGACTCCTTCGAGTCGTGAGTTAGAGAAACATTGATCTCTCACCACATGTCCTCCTTGATGGTGGACGGTCCCAATGATTTCATAATTTCGTGACCTTGTTCCTCCTGCGTGCCTTCAAAGCTTTAATGCCAGTGCATTTTACCTTGATTGGACGGATACGATTCTCTTGCGTTCAAACCGAACGACTGAGGTCCTTTCTCCTCTGTCCTTTCTCCTCGTTGTCTGGATGTTGATCGAATGGTCCAGACCTTTCCCCCTGAGGTTATGCTTTCTTCAGACTTACAAGATTTTTTGAAGGATTCAAAGGATTTGACCTTTGTCCTTCCCGTGAGTTTGTTTCTTGGATCTTGTTAACACTTATGAAAAGTATTATTCCTCTTGAGCTTGGTCTCATGGAGAGTTTGGCTTCCTGTGCACTCCTTGCATTTCAGTGAATGCGATAACTCAAATCCTAAGGATTTCTCAAAGAGAAATTCCTCTCTCCCTCCTGGTGTTCTTCTTTTCTGGTTCTTCAACTTCTTGCAAAGTCCCTTTAGCACTTAGTCGAATATCATATCTGTGCACTCCTTGCACCAGATATTTACGCAAGGTTTTGGGTTCTTGCGAATGACTATGCACACCTTGCACAAGTCTCTTTGCACTCCTTTCAAAGGGAAAGTTTTGTGTTATCTCTTCTAAGCTTCAGAATCGAAACAGATCTTGTTAACACACTCCTTGTGTTCTGTGTGCACACCTTGCACTACTTCAACAAAAGAGAACCAATTGAAACTTATCCTAACATTCACAGTTCCATTCGCTCGGATCGAAATTCATTCATTCACTTATGAAAGCACCATAATATAGAATTTCAAACAATGTTCACACACCATGCCTTGGATCAATTTTCCTTTGTTATATTCAAAAGTGAAACTGGCTAAAACTGAAAAATGAAATCTCCTACTAACTTGTAGCTAACATCTATCCTGCAGCCAAACTCATTTGGGCATACGAAACCTCTATTTATCTCAAAGGGCTCTTAGGGTTTCCCCTGGCTATGTGTCTACTATAAAACTTAACCTAATGAATATCTGAACCAGTCGCATTCCAGACCAGGAGTGGAAACTCCCACTTCGTCCGCGATCACTCAAGCGTGCCTCAAAATATTTTTCTGACATTGAGTTAAGGCGGATTTCAAAATATCGACTGCAGAGGTCTCGTACAGATTCCCAGAAGCTGATAGGTCTTTCTCCGCATGCTTGCCAGTGATGCTCTTGCATCACTTGGTAATATGAAGTGTTGTTTTTATAACAAAACCAGATTTTAGTAAATAAATACAAAAATGTTGTTTTATAACAAAACCAAATTTTAGTAAATAAGTAAAAGAAGCATTGCTCCATGAAATTTTGTTTCTTAATCTATTCAACAAACATTAGCACTGCTTATATTGGTTGTAGTTTTGCTAGTGGAAATCTCCATAAAAAGGGAGCACTAATTAAAAAAAAATCCCAAATCGCTCAATATTGAAGTGAAATTAGGATCCGCTGAATCATTTTTTAACAAATTGCTATTATAGAAATTGTCAGTATAGATGACTGCAAAAATGCATATAGTGTTGAAGAACCTGAAATCCTTGATGAAACTATGGATGTTAGGAATGCTAAAATAGAACCCAACGGAGTCAAATGTCGATAAGGGTCTTTGAATGTCATTGAAAGCATGAGGAGTTTGAAGTCAAACAATAAGAGGTTGATCCAAGAGCATGAGTAACATACTCAACTAAATACCCAATTGCTTAAGAGCTTAACCAAAAAACCTATAGCAAAGCTCTCATAAAATTGATGGGAGTAAACAGAGTTCGAGAGGGTAATTCTGGTAGGAGATCCTACGATCTACGAGGATTTTTTTTAATAGTTGATCTAAGTGATCACTTGCTAGTAGTCAATCTTCTTCACGTAGACATAGAAGAAAGCAGCATCGCATAGACAACTTGAATGAAGTGTTTCTCAAAGCAAAGCCCACCTACCATAGATGGTGAATCAAAATCTAGACAAGAAGCCTAATCATCGCTCTTCGGTTTGAGAAAATACTTCATGACTATTCTGAGAACATGAAATCTAGAGTTAACATTTAACAATTTTTTTTAAGTCGGTGCCAATATTACCATACGAAGTTCCGCGCGAGGAAGAAAACGAAACGTAATATTGGGCCTTTCTGGGTAGTTGAGAATCCATTAATATAAAGGCTTGCGTTGGAGAAGCGACAATGATAAAGGTTATTCAGAGAGATTGTTGTTCACTTTGACAACCATATCGTTCGTAAAAGCGACAATGATAAAGGTTGTTCAAAAAACGATTGGGGCTCATTTTGACAACCATATCCTCCGTGAAATTATTGTATGGCATGGCATGGCATTGCATTGCTTCATCCGTCCTCTTATTATGGATACAAGAACAAGAAAAAG
>ML778273.1:15528-45428 GCA_009831015.1 Picea engelmannii | reverse complement strand
GAAGAGTACGATTAAAAAAATGATATTAACAATGATTAAAAACATGAAAAGAAAAAGAGGGGAGTACGATTAAATTAAGCAAGTTAATAAAGAATGAAAGATTAAATAATATTAAAAAATTGAATTAAGTGGTCAACCCTTAGAAAAGAAAATATATAATTAAAAAGGGGAAAATGAGAAATAGATGGAAAAGTTAATTGAGTGACCCTAAAATAATGAAAAATGGTTGGAAAAGTTGAGTGCAATGGATACAGGTTAAGTTGGTTGGATAATGGGTAAGTGATTTGTGAGCTTAAAGTAATGAAAAATGGTTGGAAAATTTGAGTGTAGTGGATGCGGGTTAAGCTGGCTGGACAATGGGTAAGTGAGTTGTGAGCTTTAAGATGGAGGGATGTGCTTCGAGGAGAGATATCAACTCACCTTTAAAGAATACTATCATTTATCAACGTGTTTCTTCATTCAGTGCATATATCTATCCACAACTGTAAGGATCTTTCGACATGGAAAAGGCATTACTAGTCATTAAGAAAGAATCATAGGTGAATCGTACAACTTCAAAGTGAGTTATAAGAATGAAAATTCGGAATGGATCCACACTATCAAGCTTCAAGCTCCCACGGATAACCCGATAACCATTAAACCATTAAGTCATGTTAATATCTGCGATCAAGGTGCATATGCAGTGACCGAAGTTTAGTGTCACCATTTAATAGGATTATTGAAATTTAGTATAGAAATTAAATGAGTAGGGTGATCTATGATTCCTATATAGTTCTATTATAATTTCCATCCCAAGTGAATGACAAGTCATGAGTCTAGGAACGGGATACTGTTACACCTAAGGATTGGACCTGAGCACGCACACTCCTTCCATGAGACAAGACGAACGAACTGGGCGAGCTAAAGGGCGCTCGACAACTTTATAGACAAAGTTGGAGTCTTTGGGCACACTGGCGTGCCAAAGATAACTTCACACTGCCCTGACTTGTGAAAGGAGTTATGTGCAAAGACTTGATGAAGCATGTGAGCAAGTGGGCGCCCCACGGTGAACGTGGACACTCTCACCGAAGGAAAGAAAAAGTGGTGACCCTCACCAAAGATGAATGGTTGGACGAATAGGCGCGTCAGAAGTAAGATAGCCCAGTTGATCAGACGTGCGAGAAAGGGTTGGAGCAGCTTGGGTGCCTTGGCTGCACCAAGGGGGAGTTGACCAAACTAAGTTGGAGATGCTCCCACCTCAGACGCACATCAAGGAAAGTTGACCGAACATGAAGAAAATGAGTTGTGGACATCGTCGAGCCAAGAAACAGACTGACGATGTGGACTTCCGCTTGACTTGGGCAGCCAAGGCAAAAGACGAAGTTAGTGAGGATGGATTGAGCATGTTGTGTGGAAGACCAAGGGGCATGCACCCATGAGTAAGGTTAAAACATGCACAAGACGAAATCAGACGAAGAGCGAAGAATGTGCACCCAAGGGGCATGGGTTCATCGAGTCATGGTAAGTGAAAGGTTGTGTCCCAAGAGGGTGAATGGACGCACCCGTTAGGTGCCTATTTAACCAAAGGCAAATGCACTTGGCAAAGGCAACACGAGGAAGTTTGAATAATGAAGGGAATCTTAGATTCGGTTAGTCGTGCAGATTGCAGGTTGGATAGTTTGAGGAAATATAGAAGTTTTTTGGTTATGAAGCACGGTGATGAGAGTTTCGTTCAATCTTCTAGATGAGGCAATGAAGGAAGGGCATGCATGAGTTAACTCGATGAGGAAGAGTTTGGTGTTTTCATAACATGTTATTTGTAAGTGAACGAAAGCTCCCCATTGTGGACGTTCTTTGTGTGGCATGAGTTGAGCTCAACACACTTTTGTTTTATATCATATTTTTGGTGTTAGGCTAGTTTGGTTGCCCATGAACAAAATTTTGTTTTGTACTTGTATGGATTCTTTATTTTATTGTTGTTGAAGATAAATAAGTATAAATTCTCATACACATAACTTAAGTGAGGAAATGAGACTAAGTGTAGTTGTAGCCAGGGTCAAGTATTTCAGTTTGACCTTGTCGCTAAACAACAAGCACCAGTTCCACACAACGATGAGGATGTTGAGAGTCCACAACTCAACCGAGATCCCTAGTCCCGTGACATATGGTATCAGATCAATATCATAGAAATACCATGGAAGTGGTTCAAGCGGACAACTTGGTGAGATCTTCACCACTGTCACTCCCATGACAGATGGTATAAGAGAAGGCTCATTCCATCCTCGTTACTATAGTTATAAAAGTTGTGATGGAGGGGGTGCACTCGTTGAAAGAGAAGGTGGTTGCAAAAGCATTTCTATGTTGAAGGAAGGGTGCAACAACACAGAGTTGCAACAACAACCAAAAAAGGGATACAGATGTGAAAAGAGTGACGAATGCATGATGGAAATAGAAAAATATGACAGAATTTTGGCTTCATTCTGTCATATTTGCCTTTGGTTTGCTGCTTCCATGCACCTCTGGATTGGTCAGGCATGTCACTTGCACCATAAACTATAAGTGTTGAGACGAAGGAGTTCACAAAGGCACTCACTCAACCAGACTTGGAGGATGTGAAATAAGGGAGCATGGAAGACAAAGACCCCACAACGATCGTGAAATATTGTAGACGAGCGATGGGGATCTATGATTTTGAGCTTAGTGAAGAATGACTTGAGAAGTCAGGTTGCTCGTCAAAGGAATTCAGATTGGTCCCAAGGTACTTGTGGATGGAACATAGATTAGATACATCATTTTCTCGAATCCTTAGTGGTGGCTCTCGAGAATACATTGTCTGTTGAGCTTGGAAGATAGGTGCACTTCTAGGAAGTAGGCAATGCAAGTTTCGTGCCTTGATGAAGAGGTTCCATAGAAAAATTTTAAATGGAGAAAACAATTGTTTGATTGTGAAAAGATAAAATTCAGTACATGAGGGTGCAGACAACAATTGTGAAGTTGAGTTGAAGACTTAGCGAAAATTTGGTTTTCCTTAAGCTTGAGGATTGGATCGAGAGACGCAATATGCATAGATAAACAATTCAAGAACGTGGAGAAGTACATACTCTCATATTGAACATAAGAGTCAGACTAATCACCTGACTAGTCTGAGATGTGGGAGCTAGCTATGTGTGGAAACATGGACTTGGGTTGCATTCTGGATGCAACGAAGGTCATGAGAAGTTCAATACTTAGTAAAATTTTGTAGTCCTCGCAACATGTGGCATTGGCATGTCACATTGAGGCCAAAGGTGCATCTTTTCCTAGATCAATGTGAAACATGATGTGCGGATGCAGATGACAGTTTGGGGTATAGGCGAGCATCATCAACAATCATGACACATGAAGTACATTAGGATTTTTGAGGACGAAAAACACTTTGAGTGGGGGAGTATGTCACACCTCAGGACTTGACCTGAGTGCACACGCTCCTTTCACGATACGAGACGAACGAACTAGGTGAGTCGGAGGGTTCTCTACCACTTTATAGATGAATATAGAGTCTTTGGGTACGATGGTGTGACAAAGATGAATTCTCACTACCGTGACTTCAAAAAGGAGTGATGTTGCATAGAATTGATGAAGGATGCGAGAAAGTAGGAACCGCATGGTGAACATGGGTGCTCTCACTGAATAAACCGACGGAAAGATGAAATGGGTTCCCTCACCAAAGATGAATGGTTGGATGAATGAGTGTGTCGGCAACCAGAGCACCCAGCCAATCGGACATGCGGATGAATATTGGGGTAGCTCGGGCACCTTGGATGCAACAAGGGGGAGTCGAGCAACCGAAGTTGGAGATGCTCCCACCTTGGACACGTGTCAAGGGGAGTTGATCGAACATGAATAAAATGAGTTGTAGACATCAAGCCAAGAAATGGACTGGTGATGGGCACGCATGCTTGACTTGGCCACCCAAGGGAAAAGACAAAGTCGGCCAGGATGAGGGGAGAACATTTTGTGGAAGACCAAGGGGCTTTCGCGCCCATCACAAAGGTTCAAATGTGCAAAAGACCAAATCGTATGGAGAGCGAAGAACATCCACTGAAGGGGCACAAACTTGTTAGTTCATGCTAAGTGAAAGTTTGTGTCCTAAGAGGGTGAATGGGGGTGTCCTTTGGGCGCCTATTTAACCAGAGGTGGGTGCACTTGGAAAAGGAAACAAGAGGAAGTTCGAAGAGGCAAGGGAATGTGAGATTTGGCTAGTTGTGTGGACCTTGGCTGGTTGGGTGGTCTAAGGAAAAATATAATCTTTTTAGTTATGAAGCATAGTGATGAGAGTTTCATTCATTCTTGTAGTTGAGGCAACGAAGGAAGGGCGCACATGGGTTAACTTGATAAGGAAGAGTTTGGTGTTTTCGTAACAGGTTATTTGTAATTGAACGAAAGATCCCCATTGTGAAATTTCGTTGTGTGGCATGAGTTAAGCTCGACGCACTTCTATTTTATATTAGATTTTGGGTGTTAGCCCAGTTTGGTTGCCCATGAACAAAGTTTTGTTTTGCACTTGTATGAATTCTTTCTTTTGCAGTTGTTGAAGATAAATAAGTATAAAGACTCAAACACGTAACTTAAGTGAGGAAACAAGACTAAGTGTAGGTGTATCCTAGGTCAAGTACTTCAATTTGGCCTTGCCACTGAACAAAAGGCGTCGATGGCACATGGCAATTCAATCGAGATCCCCAGCCCTGTGAAAACTACCCATTTAGTGAATATGACATTCCATACAAAAATCCATTCTATATGATTATCGTTACTCTCCAACATTCATTGAGAGATAAAAGTAAACATAATGGAAATTAAAGTAATTTGCTTGGGCAAACGATAACATTACAGTTGGTTACAAAGTTTAACCTCTAATATATCTCTTAAATTACTGTTAGAGATAATGCTTTCATTAATGTTGTGTACTAAGTCTGGGGATTTGGTTTGAGGTTTTGTAGGAGATTGTTGAGATATTCTCTCAACCTACATCTCCATATTTGGAGTTATTTGGATCTCCCTCCAACTATATATACGTATTGTATCTTGATATGTTAAGGGAATACAAACTATTATTTTGTGTGAGTTCATTGTGAAATGGTTTCTCTATCAATTTCTAATTTGGTATCAAAACCTGGTTGGGATTAATCCCCCACTGGAGTGCACAGGAAGATGTGAGAGCGGTGATATTCTATTCATATGTACATAGGTTTGTGTAGGAGAGAATGATTGTCTGAGTGTATAAGAGGACGGCTGTCAGAGGTGTTGAATATGTGCAAATAATAATTTAATTGGTGGTGGATTTTATCAGATCAAATCAACCTATGATTGAAGCTCATGAGGTCTTCCTATATCTTCGCAGAGGATTCATGTGTGTTATTAATGCTTCCATAAAGTTTTGCAAAGGGATTTTCGTTTGAAATAATAGTGGCCTCAATGTTTTTGTTTGAGAAAGAAGCAGACACTATATCACATGGATATTTGTGTGAAAGGCGAGAACATGACATTTCAGCTGCTCATGAATTCTAAATGGTGGATCTATGGATAACCTTGTTGAAGGGTCAGAACTTTCTAAAAAAATGAAATAATAATATCAGATTAGTTGCTTGGTGAAAATGGAAGTGTGTCATTGTTGGAATCTGAAGGAAATTGGTGTTGATGTTTTCTTCCTATAGTGCTCGAAAATCTATTGGTTTTTTGGTTTGCAAAGTGTGAGAACTTTGAACAGTTTATGTTGTTAGTGAAATTATATAAAGAACCAATTATAGAATAGACTAGCATAATTTTAAATTGGTGGTTCTCCATGGCATTAGAACAAATCATTAATTTAATTACGTCCAAGTTTGTTATATGTTGATGTGACCCATCGTGCTCTGGGAGCATTAGTTACATGTTATTTTTATGAGGTCAAGTTGTGAAAATGACTACTGAATACATTCAATATATAGATCAGTCTCCTATATAATTGTTGAAATTTTCTCTTCGGGGGAATTCGATAGATGGAAGTGTATCCATAGGATGGTTCAGTATCAAGATTGTCCTTCGGGAAGTCGAGAAGCGTTGGTTGTACAAAGAAAGTCAAAGATGGTCGGAAGTAGTTTTATCTATGCTGTATGAAGTGGTAGCTCGAAGATGATGGGAGAAAAATAGTGTGTCTATGAAGTTCAGAGATGGATGTAAGTACGTATGAGAACCAGTCATACAAAGAAAAATGACAAATTTTGTAATTGTGATTTTCATTATTGTAAGTTGATTGAATGTAAGCATTAAAGGGGGGTGTTAGAGATATTGCTTTCATTAATATTGTGTACTAAGTCTGAGGATTTGGTTTTAATTTTTTTAGGAGATTGTTGAGATATTCTCTCAACCTACATCTCCATATTTAGAGTTAGTTGTATCTCACTCCAACTATATATACGTATTCTTGATTTGTTAAGAGAATACAAACTATTATTTTGTGTGAGTTAATTGTGCCATGCTACTCTATCAATTTCTAATTATTACCACGGTACCACCTACATTGAAAGTGTTAGGAAAAGAATATAAAATCATGAGTTATGGAATGATTGTAAAATGGTTAAGATTTTGTTGGTACGTTCTTTAGTTTTCATTCGGTTATTGATTTAATAGTTGCCGGTTTTTTTGGTGATGTATCTATCCATTACTAAAAATTAAAAATAATTTAAGATTTTATTAGTTAAATATTTTCTCAATTCATAGGATTTTAAAAAATGAACTGATTTCAGTATTAGATTTAAACCTTTTCTTGACTCCCTAAGCGAATATCACGTATATTGAGGATTAACAAAATTAACTATCACCTTAAAAATCAAATGTGATACATTGTTCACTTGTTAATGAGATTTCGCACAAGGCTTCTAAGGAATGTTTGTCATTGAATTGTTCATACCATTTCAATCGTCCATTGCTCAAAGGTTGAACCATGTTGTTTCCTTCTAATCTAGCGAGGATACGGGAGTTATAAGTTCTAAGTTTAGAATTGAAATCATTTAAGTCCAATGGGGAGGCCATTTTTATCGTCTTTGGGTATAAGTTACAATGACCAAATGATAGTGTAACGTCCTTGGTGCACAGTTGGTAGTGTACTTAACCATTATTCAATCAAACGAATTGTGGAAGGGCAAATTCGTAGTTTATTTGTCACCTTGGTAAAGGTGAATTCATTTTCTATTGAGTGATTAAGAAAAACTCTAGCTTGTGAGTTGTTGGAGTAATTAAAACTTAACTCGATTAGATTCCGTCCATCAAAATGAAATGACATGGAGCAAAGACAACCAAAGAAGTGTTTGGTTCCTTTTCATTTGAATACTCAATTTATAGATGTGAGTAGAGAAAGATTGTCGGATCACTGAATTAGTTTGCAAATTTTAATTGGACATGAAGTGATTAATTCGAATTTGGAATATAGATATAGCAGTTCAATTCTGGGTTATGGTAAAATAGTGGACAATTTGCATTTAATAAAAGTGCAACCTAAATTCAAATTTATAGTTAGTCAAAGGAGCTACGAAAATCTGAAGGGAGAATTCTTACTTTATTTCAATCTGAATTCAAATTTAGAGTTAGCCAAAGAAGCTACTAAAGTTTGAAGAGAGAATTCTTAGTTTATTTGTAACCTTAATTAATTAAGTTAGCTATCACTGCACTTCATAAAAGTCCAAACCTAAATTCAAATTTAGAGTTAGTCAAAGTAGCTATGGATGTCTCAAGGGAGAATTGATACTTTATTTGTAAGCTAAGAAAAGTGAATTCATTTTCTATATAATGAGTAAGAGTAGTCCTAATTTATGAGTTGATAGAGCAAGCAAAGAAGCATTAAGTCCATGTCTATACCTTTAACTAGTTTACAATTTTATTTGAATTCATTTTTTATCCCATGATTAAAAACAATTTTATTTGAATTCATTTTCTATCCTATGATTAAGAGTAGTCCTAACTTCTCGGTTGATAGAACCAGCAAGGAAGCATTAAGCTCATGTTCATAAGTGTAGCTAGTTTACAATTTTATTTTTAGGTGACTAAAAAAAACCTATAAATCAATTAGGCATATAAATCAATTAGTAAGAGGTTTCAAATTGGTATGGAAAAAACTAATTAAAATTTAAATATTTTATTTTAATTCATAAAACATTATATATTATTAAAAACTTATTTAGATTTACTTAAATATTAAGTTAAGTTTATTCTATTTTTTTTTAACTTTTATATTTTATGTTTTAATTTGAAAATATTAAAATTAAAATATAATTAATTTGTAAATATATTTTGATTTCTCTTTATAATTTTTTCATCAATAAGTATGAGGAAAATTTGCCCATAATCATCTTAGAGAAATTAATATAAATTAATACTTAATAATTTAAGTAAAATAAAACATATGGAAGCTTGCAACCGTCATCTAATTTTCAGTACTTGATCATTTGCATAAAATATAAAATAAATGAAAACATCCGACCGTCAACCAATTTTCTGGACGTCAAATTCCAGGCCTTCCCATTAATTGGACACCAAATTCCAGGAGTTCCCCGACTCGAAAAATGCACTGGGAGAAGGGAATAATCATAAAGTTTATGGGCTGTAGACGTCATATAATTTATGAAGCAGCGAAACCCGAACAATAGATTGCCAACACGTGGTCAATTAAGTTCTTCCCAAACTCGAGGGATTTACGCCATAATCTTCTGTGATCAGCACGGGCAGGCACTTCGTTTTGCCCTTTCTTCGAGAGGATGAGTTTGTAACTTTGTAATCGCACTGTCTCATCGTGTGAACAACGGAAAACAAAACATGGAGGGAGAAGCCCTGAATATTGAAGCCTGACCACTCGACAAGTGCGTGGAATCGCTAAGTGCGTTATGGAAAATTGCTTACTTGCCCGTCAGCAAGTGGTAACCTAAAGGGTTGTTTCCCCGGTCGCAAATAGGAAGATGGACCGGCCGATGGCAACAATCATAACGTAGATGGGCTTCTGACATAGAAGTCATATAATTTATTAAACAGCAAAATCCATAGAACCGATTGCCAACACGTGGTCAATTAGGGTCTTCGCGAAGTCGAGGTTTTCCCCATAATCTTGTGTGATAGCGTTGGCAGGAATTCGTTTTACTCTCGCTTCGAGAGAATAACTTTTGTCGTTGAATTGTCTAATCGTGTGGCCCACAGAAAACAAAACATCGCGAGAGAAGCTATGAATATTGAAATTTGTCCAGTCGACAAGTTATTCAAATCGCAACTAGGTTATCGAAAAGTCCTTGATAAGAGTAGGTAATCGAAATCTAGGGCGAAAGCTTCCACGCGCAACTTATCTTCTCTACTTGCTGTACAGTACATGAATGTACTAAACAACGGATGCATAAAATGTTGAAGAAATGTCGATTTTGCATGGTGCCAAATTGGGGCTGATTTATTATCCATCATGGGCAACGGGCAAGCTGTGAATTCTGCCGGTCGGCCATGTATGCTTCGACCATGTTTCTGGAGATATCATCTAAATTCGTCTGATATTAATCTTGCATGCTTAAAGATTTCGATTTTAAATTTTTTCGTCTTATATTAATCTTCCATCCTAGAAGATTTTGGTTTAGAAATTGAATATGAAGTTTGAGGGAAGGCCTCCTGCGAATCGCTTCGGTAGAACATATGAAGAATGTGCGTTCCTTTCTTTCATATCCCCAATGCTTCTTCAACTCTAACGACCATCCCTATGCGAAGAAAAGAAAAATATGCCTTGCTGAGCTATTTTTATTTCTTAGGTACTCTTCTGTAGAACGACTGCATCATATGACTCGATGTATGCATCCAGGTCTTAGTTGCTTAATAGATAGATTAAACAGATGGGCGTATAGTTTTCACTTACGCCTTCATTAATGCATAGCTTCTCCAAATGTCTTAGTAGGACGTTCTTAGATTAAAAAAAAAAAGCAGCTTAGAAGTGCAGATGAGATCTTTTCTTAGTGCTCAAAATCTGGGAGCTTGCAGAGAAACACTGTGCAGTGCAGTTACAAATACTGCGTGCCACAAAACTTTGTGACTGAACTCTCATGACGCAGTGCATAGACTGCACGATTTACTACGCTCTGAGATAAAACACTTAATGAATGATTTCGCGACACATAAAAAACACAGTGTTATACTTAGCATATATGACTGCACGATTTAGTGCGAGCTAAGATAAAACATTTAATGAATGATTTCGTGACACAGAAACAACAGAGTGTTATACTTAGCATATAAACTCAGAAATATAATAGAACTTGTTAACACACAAAATACTTGATATTAAGGGTGTTGCCCGTTAATACAAAAATACAATAGTGAGTCCAACTTCGGCTCCAATGACTTCTTGGACTTGTGCAACTTACAATCACACACACACAACTTGTGCTCTCATATTTCTTAGACTACCTTCAGTTGTTGTTGCTTCTCTGCATTTTGAGTCTATGTCTCAATCAAAAAGTGAGATAGAACTCACAATTCACCTGTTTCATTAATCAAAAAGATTACATTTATAGCCTGATACTCAAGCCAATTGATTCCTATAATAGTGGATCTGATAACAACAGTAGAGGACACGGAGAGTCCAGGTTTATTAACTAATCTTATAATTAGCATTTCTCCATTGATTTTCTACCACACCTAACTGTTTCGTGCATTCTTCAAAATTCATCTTTCCAAGAGGTTTGGTAAAGATGTCAGCCACATTATCAGTGGTATTACAATAGATCAGGTCAATTTCTTTTGAGTGTATCTTTTCTGTTACAAAATGGTGTTGGATTTCAATATGCTTTGTTCTAGCATGATAAATTGGGTTGTGTGCCAATTTAATAGAACTTTGATTGTCACATTTGAGAACAGTGGGCTTCATTTGCTTATTGCCAATATCTTCAAGAATTCTCCTTAACCAAACAACTTCACACGTAGCATTGCATAGAGCTTTGTACTCAGCTTATGTTGACGACAAAGAAACAGTGGGTTGTTTCTTACTGCTCCATGACACAACCCTTGTACCTATGTTGAATGCATATCCTGAAGTTGATTTCCTGTCATTGGGATTTCCGGCCCAATCTGAATCAGAGTAACCAACCAACTCAACATCACAATTATCAGTATACATAATATCAAAATTAACAGTTCCTTTCAGATATCAAAGGACTTTCTTTGCAACAGTGGCTTTCAAGTGGCTTAACCATGAAGTGACTAAGGATGTTGACTGAATATGCTATGTCTGGTCTTGTAGTAGTGAGATAGTTCAAACTTCCCACCAACTGGGGATACAAAGTACCATTTGCCTCTTTAGCTTCTTCAACACTAGGTAACTTTGCATTTTGTTCTAAAGGTGTTGACACTGCCTTGCATTCATTCATATTGAATCTTTCCAGTATTTCCCTTGTGTATTTACTTTGACTGACCATTGTTTTACCATCTTCTCTTCATATTTCCAGACCTAAACAATAATGTATTTCACCAATATCCTTCATTTCAAACATCTATGATAAGTGAGTTTTAATATCTTCAATAAAGTGAGAAGCACTGCCTGTTATAATCAAATCATCAACATATAAAGATACCAAAGCAACATTCCCATTTTCATGCTATTTGACATACAAATTATGATCATTTTTGCTTTTCACAAAACCTTTATGTGCAAAGAATGAATCAATCTTAGTATACCAAGATCTAGATGCTTGTTTCAAACCATACAAAGCTTTCTTTAGTTTACACACAAGATCCTCTTGTCCTTTCTTTATAAATCCTTCAGGCTGAACCAAATAAACTTCTTCTTTTAAATCACCATTCAAAAATGCATATTTAACATCTAACTGATGTATTTTCCAATTGTGTTGTGGAGCTAATGCAATCATGACACTAATTGTATTAACTTAGCTATAGGTGCAAAAGTGTCCTCATAATCAATTCCTTCCTTTTGTGAATACCCTTTTGCAACTAATCTAGCCTTGTATTTGTCAACACTTCCATCTGCATTAAATTTGGTTTTATACAGCCATTTACATCCTATGGGAACTTTGTTTTCGGGAAGTTTTGTTAATTCCCATGTTTCACTCTTCATTATCGATTCATATTCTTCATTCATTGCATTTTTCCATTCCTTATGATCTTTAGCTTGCTCATAAGTAACAGGTTCCACAACATTCATTACTTGTGTCATCAATGCATAATCTTTATACCTAGAAGGTACCTGAATTGTTCGTGATGACTTCCTTTGAGTTCCACCACTTTCATTTCTTCTACTCTGTGGCGTAAGATCCATTATCGGTCACTCAAGAGTGTCTGTAGTATCCATGTTGCTTCCACTTTGTTCCTATACCTGTTCCTGTTCTTGTACCTATTCATGTTCATCATCTATCTCAACTTTTGCATGAGCATCATTGTCATAAGGAGTATACCAAACATCAATTTTACTTATCTCATCATCTATATTCTCATGAAAAAACACATCTCTGCTTGCAATGAACTTATGCGTACTAAGATCAAACAACTTGTATGCCTTATGATCATCACAATAACCAATGAATATACACTTAATAGGTTTTGCATCAAGTTTTCTTCTCTCATATTTTGGAATATGAGAAAACGCCTTTGAACCAAATATTCTTAAATGACCAACTTCAAGTTTATATCCATAAAGGACTTCAAAAGGTGTTTTCAGATCTAGAATCTTAGTTGGACTTCTATTTTTCAAATAAACAACAGTATTAATGGATTCTGCCCAAAAACCATTAGAATTTTTTTTACCTTTCAACATGTTGCGAGCACATTCCACTAATGTCATGTTCTTCCTTTCAGCTACACCATTTTGTTGTGATGTATGAGACACAGTGAATTGTTGAATGATCCCATTGTTCTTGCAGTAGCTATCAAAATCTCCTGAGGTATATTCTCCACCTTGATCAGATCTTAGAATCTTGATGCATTTGCCTGTCTGCTTTTCCATCATAGTTTTAAACTCCTTAAAATATTCAAATACATCACTCTTTTTCCTTATAAAATAAGCCAAAGTAAATCTATATCTGTCATCAACAAATATAAGAAAATACATTGCACCTCCAAGTGACATGGTTTGCATGGGACCACAGACATCAGTATGTATTAATTCAATTATCTCTCTTTGTTTCTTCTCTTTATGCATTGGAAATTCTTCCCTATGTTGTTTACCTAGTGCACAAGCTTCACATTCTATATGCTCATTTTTCAAAATAGGAAGTCCTTCAACCATCGATTTCTTCTGAAGTAGCACTAAGTCTTTTTTATTAAGATGTCCATACCTGTGATGCCATAGCTTAACTGTTGACATTGTTGTAGATGTTAATGCTTGATGAGTGTCCCTTGTTACATCAAGCTTATACAAACCTCCAATTCTTGTTCCTGTGGCTATGACTTTATAATGATTGTGAATATCCTTCACAAAACATTTAGACTACATAAATTCTACATTCAAATTTTGATCAGTTATTGTGGAAATAGATATCAAGTTCTTTTTTATGCCTGGAACATACAACACATTGTGGATTTGTTGCATTTGCCCATTAGGTAAATTCACACATATTACTCCATATCCTTGAATCTTATGAGTTCTGTTATCTCCTAAATATATGTGTGTATCATCTGTGCTCTCATGATATTCATCAAAACATTCTTTGTTACAAGACATATGAGCTGAGGCTCCTAAATCTATGAACCATGCACTTTCATCATCAGATTCTGCGGATAATGTAGCTTTGGAAATAAACAACTTTAGATTCCTAAAACCATCATTGATAGAGGTGTCACTGTTCACATAATTTCCATTATGTTTTCTGAACTTCTATTTGGATTCATTAGCTTTCCTTTTATAACAATCTTTAGCATGATGACCAGGTTTCCCACAATAAAAACAATCATCATTTTTCTTATTATCTGCATCAAATTTTGATTGAGTCATACTTCTATTCCTTGGTTGAAACTTGCCTATTTTGTTTCTATCCCATGGCTTTCCCTTGTATGGTTGTTTCCCTTTGGCTACTAATGCCAATTCTAAAGTATGAGAGTCCATCTCAAACACCTTTATTCTTTCTTCTTCTTGTAGAAGAATCCCTATAAATTTAGAAAATGTAGGTGGCTATACTCTACCTCCTAGACTTGAAATAAAGACATGATAATCTCTGATTGACCCTTTTAGTGTAATAGTTACCATGTCAGAATTTGAAACTTTCTCACCAATTACACTTAGTTGATCACATAAATGTTTAATTCTAGAAACATAGGTGGTAATATTTTCATTTGCTTCCATTTTTATGGACAATAACTTAGTCTTCAAAAACAAAACTCTATTTGAGTTTGTAGTTTCATACAAACCTTTCAATATTTCCAAGGTCTCCTTGGACGTTTTATAGTCTTTAATGTGTGGAATTATACTATCCTTGACAGACATCTGCAACAACACTTTATCATTTGTTTCTTGTTTCTCCCAATCTGAACCAGCAGCACCTATGGGCTTGGCTTAATCTCCTTTGACAGTAGCCCACACATTCCATGCTTCAAAAATCGTCAATATCTTAAATTTCCAGTCAATGTAATTATCGCCATCCAACTTGGATGCTTCATTCAGATAATTTTCTAGGAATGAAGTTGACATTTCTGCAAAAAATCTTTGAACAGCTCAAAAAATACCTGGAAATACCTTTTTAAACGAATTTTACATTCAGCGATTTAATTCAAGTTAGGAAGATACTTAACTACTTTCACCTCAGCGATTTAATTCAGACAGCAGGCAACGACTTTATTTAAATTGGGCAAAATCCAATTCTTTTACGATCTCCTTTCTGCGATCTTCCCAAGCTGCTAGGAATATGACCCAGAACACTTCAGAACTCGGCTCTTCCAACTTCAATTGCCAGACTAGACAACAATTAACAAAAAAACATGGCTCTCTTCTTCTTCACGCAGGAGGCTGGGCAAGCGAGAAACCACAACAAAAAATATGTGTCGCAAGCGCCCACCAAACAACAATCTGTATGAAATGACGACCCCCACACAACTCCACGTAGCTTCACTCAACGATCTCTAGTCTACGTTCAGTTTATTTAGACAGCATAGGCAATAGCTCTGGTGCTTCGTTAAGCACGCAGGCGAATACCCCAAATCCACACAACGAGTACCAACAAACAATACAACAGTGATACCAAATTACAACAATGATTATAATTTGGGGCAGTGAAATCGATGCACAGACCGCTCGTAAATTCGTAGGGATGGCTCTTCAGAATTCACCTGTACGCTCTAGCACGTACGCAGGCACAACACGACTTCAACAATGCCTCTCTCCTCTTCACGATGTATAGCTCACGGTTAGGAAGACGATGTCTCACTTCTCCTAAGCTCTGATACCAAATCAGAAAGTGAGATAGAACTCACGATTCACCTGTTTAATTAATAAAAAAGATTACATTTATAGCTTGATATTCAAGCCAACTGATTCCTATAATAGTGGATCTGATAACAACAGTAGAGGACACGTAGAGTCCAGGTTTATTAACTAATCCTATAATTAACATTTCTCCATTAATATCTAACAGTCTCTTCTCTCTCAAGTGACTAAACACATATAAGACTTAAACTTCTTGTAGAAATAAAAATTGACTCAACAATTAATACAACAATAAATTCGAGTAACTTCTATCTACTTAATTGGACTCAAAAAAGATAAAGATCAACTTTATTAAATAACTCCCCTGCTTGCCGACTGACAAGAAACTGAGTTTGAGTAAACTTGTGAATTTGTATTTGTAGATTGACTAACTGACTTAGTGACAAATCGACAGAGACAAAAATCTCATCAAGTTGTAATTACTATTTCCAACACTCCCCCTTAATTATAAGTATGTGAGATTACAAAAATTTACATCAAAATTTGAATTGACATATAGTATCAAACATTTGTTACTACGCAGACTCCCATACTAGTGTGCAGATGTTGAAATGCATCTCTTGCTAAAGATTTTGTCAAAATATATGTGACTTGTTCTTTAGACCTGCAAAATTCTAAACAAATCTATTTGTTATTCACCAATTCTCTGATAAAATGATACCTTGTATCAATATGTTTGGTTTTCTTGTGAAACACATGATTCTTTGATAACATTATGGTTGAATTGTTGTCACAAAATATTGCAGTTGGTTCGTGTTGTTCCTGCAACAAATATTTTAACATTCTTCTCATGCAAACTGCTTGACAAGTTGTTCTTGTATGTGCAACGTACTCTGCTTATGTTGAATAAATAACCACTATGGGATCCTTCCTTGATTCCAATAATACCATACATGTTCCAAAATAAAATCTGTACCGAGAGGTATTTTTTCTGTCATCTATGTTGCCTCCACAATCACTGTCAATGTATCCAATAGGTTTGAAATATTATAAAGTAGAATACTTAATGCCAAAATCTTTTTTTCCATTCACATATCTCAAAATTCTCTTTCCTGCCTTCAAATGTGATTCTTTTGGAGTTTCCATGAACCTTGAAATTTATCTCAGCCCATACATAATATCAAGTCTTGTCACTATCACATACATAAGACTTCCTACAAGTATTTTAAATAGTTTGGGATCCACCTTGGACTCTTCATCTTCCTTGATTAAATTCAATCCTATTATGACAGGTGTTGGGGGGGCTTAGGAACTTATCATCTTAAATCTTTTCAATATTTCATGTGCATACTTAGATTGTGAGATAAATATACCATCTTTCGACTGGTGAACTTCAATCCCCAAAACAATATCTCATAAGCCCTAAATCAATCATTTCAAATTCATCCTTCATGATTGACTTAAATTCTTCTATGCCAAAATCACCTGTAAAAATCAAATCATCCACATATAACCAAATAATTAACATATTACCTTATTGATTTTCTTTGATGTATAGTGTTGGCTCACATTCACTTCTCTGAAATCCATTATGTGTGAGGTAGGAATCTATGTGACTGTACCAGGCTCTGGGATATTTCTCTAATCCATACAGTGTCTTCTTCAATCTGTATACTTTGTCTTCTTTCCGTGGAGCCTCATAGTCTTGTGGTTGTTCCACATACACTTATTCTTCTAAATGTCCATTCCAAAAAAAAAGGACTTTGCAACCATTTGATACACTGACCATTTGTCCTATGCAAGAATGGCTAACACAATTATGACTGTGTCCATGTGGGAAACTTGTGAAAATGTTTCATTGAAATCAATTCGAGGTTGTTGTGTAAAATCTCTTGCAACTAGTCTTGGCTTGTGCTTCTTCACTTTTCCTTCTGCATCTTTGTTTTCATCTACATCTACCAATTTCCATGTCTAATTGTTATTTATTCTTTTGAATTCTTCATCCATGTATTGTGCCCATACATCATCTTTGACGGCTTCTTCAAATATTAATGGATCATCTATCTGTAAAAACATAGCAAAAACTGAAAATGAATTTGTTGTGTTATCATTATAGATGTCACACAGACTTATTTTCTTTCTTGGTAAGAACTTGCTAATGTTGGATCTGGAGATGTAGAACTACTTGGACTGCTTGCTGGATATTGTTGTGCTCTAAGTGTAGACTGCACAAGTATTGATCTTACTGGATTAGATTGTGTTGGGATTTGCATCGCATTTGTAGAAGGAACTATGCACTGAATTGTACATGGTGTTTGAACCATTTCTTCTTCTGTGTCATCATGCTCCATTGCATCAATAATTCTGACTCTTTGTTATGCTTCAATCCCATGATTTCTTCTCCACGAAATGAACATCACGGCTCATTATAACTTTGCTTGCGACAATTTCATACATCTTGTATCCTTTTGTATCTTCAGAATACCCAAAAAATATACATTTTTGTCCTTTTATGTCCAACTTATTCCTCAACTCATCTGGAACATGTGCGTGTGGGACGCAACCAAACACTTTTAAGTGTGCCACATTATGCTTCATACCTATCTAGGCTTCTTGAGGAACTTTGTTTCTCACACTCTTTGTCCGACATATGTTCAAGATGTATATTGTAGTTGATACAACCTCAGCCCAATATTCATTTGATACATGTTTGACTTCCAACATACTATGTGCCATTTCCATGACGATTCAATTTTTTCTTTCTGTGACACCATTCTGATGAGGTGTATACCGCACAATAAATTGCTTGTAGATGCCATGAACTTTACAAAAGTTCTTAAATTCTCTTGAAATATATTTTTCTCCTCTGTCAGTTCTTAGACACTTAATGTAATAACCACTCTGCTTCTCCACAAGTGATTTAAACTGCTGAAGACAACCCAATGCATCATATTTATGTTTTAGGAAATAAATCCATGTTTTTCTTGAGAAATCATTAATAAATGTTAGAAAATATCTGATGGTGTTTGCATTGGTCCACAAATATTTGAATGTACTATTTCCAGTGGAGATTTTTCTCTATATGACTTTCCAACTGGAAATGATTCTCTATGCTGCTTTCCAAAAATAAAGGCTTCACATATTCTTTCTAGTTTTTCAATCAATGACAAACCTTTTATCATATATGTTGTATGTAAAAACTTCATACCTCCAAAGTTCAAATGTCCAAATATGAAATCACATAGCCAAGAACCATTCTATACTTTAGATTGGAATGTTGTGTGCATTTTTGCGCCACTTTCTCCTTTCTTGATATTGTGCGCACTATTTTTTTATTGGAACTGCGCACACTTTCTATTGTAAATGGAGTGTCTAATTGCACTTCTTCTTCTTTACCAATGCCTTGTGTTGTATTTTTCTTCTTGGATGGATTTAATGTGAATGGGAACATTTTGTTACTTGTCATCTAGATTCTTGCAAGAAGTTGATTGCTTGGATATTTTTCCATGATCACACAGTGATTATATTTCATATAGATTATGTATCATTTCTGTAACAACTATCAGGTTCTCATCAAATTATACTTTAGACCACAAACATAGTATACATCGAGCATAAAAAAAATTATCCTTGTTTGGTTAAAATGTTTATACTTCCTTTGCCTAAGACAATGACTTGGATATTTGTTCCAAGTGTAACTTTTGTTTGGATTGACTTATCCAAACTAGAAAACAACTCTATGTTTCTTGTAATGTGATTACTACAACATGAATCTAAATAACATATGTCACATGGACTTTCTTGAGCAACCTTGCATTCAATTTGTGAGACTATAGGAATTTCCTTGGCACATTCCATAAACATAGGATTGAGGGGACTATTTGCGTTGTTTGACTGATCTTGTCCTTGCCTATTCTAATTATACTTTCTCTTTTTACACTCATATGCATAGTGTCCATAATTTTTATAGTAATGGCACTGAATATTTGATTTATCAGTTCTCTGACCACTTGGCTCACTCGTATTTTGGTTTTGTCCTCTTCTACTAGTGTTTCCAGGACTACTATTGCGTCCACCTCTAACATAACTCATTCATCTTCCTCTAGAGTTAGTTCTCCCCCTTCCTCTTCCACTACTTATAGATGACTGCATATAAAATGCATTCTCTAATGACATATTTGACCTATTCACGCATGGCTTGATGTATGTAAAACATTGCCTTTCCATCCTTCCTCCTTTGATCTTTCAAGGAATCCTTCTCAACTTGTGTGAGGGAACTATACGCTGCCTGATCTACTTGTTCCATATATCCATTCTCGACTATCTCCCATACATCTTGACCCTAAAATAATGCCTTCATTATTTAGGACCATAACTCATAATTTTTTCCTGTAAAGGTTGGAGGTTGCAGACTTGATATAGAATGCATATTTTCTCTTTATGATAGAGTTGTTTCTCTTGAAACTTACTTTCATAAACCTTTCTCTAATAAAACCTTCTCTGATACCAAATCTCGAATCTATAGCACGAAAACAAACTATGCGTAACGTAGTTACAAATACCGTGCGCCACAACACTTCATGACTGAACTCTCAGGACATACTGCGTAGTGCACGGACTGCACAATTTACCATGTGCTCAGATAAAACACTTAATTAACGATTTCAAAACTTGTCAAGACACAAAATAGTTGATATTAATAACTTAAATGTTGCACACTATTATAAAAATACAATACTGAGTTGAGGTTTGGCTCCAATGACTTCTTGGGCTTCTGAAACTTAAAACCACATACACAGAGCTTGTGTTCTCAAAATTCTTAGACTACCTTCAGTTGTTGTTGCTTCTCTACATTTTGTGTATATCTCTTTCCTTTATCGGCTAACTAAAGACTCAGACATATATATATAAGACTAAGACTTCCTATAGAAATAAAAATTGACTCAACAATTAATACAACAATAAATTTGAGTGATCTCTATCTACTTAATTGGACTCGAGAAAGATAAATATTGTCTTCATTACATATCTCCCTTGCTTTCCCACTAACAAAAAACTGAGTTTGAGTAAACTTGCGAATTTATATTTGCAGACTGACTAACTCATAACATAGATGGGCTTCTGACATAGACTTCATATAATTTATTAAACAACAAAATCCATAGAACCAATTGCAAACACGTGGTCGATTAGGGTCTTTCCAAAGTCAAGGATTTCCCCATAATCTTGTGTGATAGCATTGGCAGGAGTTCGTTTTACTCTCACTTCGAGAGAATACGTTTTGTCGTTGAATTGTCTAATCTCGTGGCCGATGGAAAACAAAACATCGCAAGAGAAGACCTGAATATTGAAATTTGTCCAGTCGACAAGTTATTCAAATTGCGATTACGTTATCGAAAAGTCCTACAAAAGAGTTGGTAATCGAAATCTAGGGTGAAAGCTTCCACTCATAACTTATCTTATGTACTTCTTGTAGAGTATATGAATGTATTGAACGATAGATGCATAAAATTCTGAAGAAATGGAGATTTTGTGCCCAATTGGGGTTTATTTATTATCCATCATGGCCAACGGAAGGCTGTGAATTCTGTTGGTTGGCCATGTAGGCTTCGACCATGTTTATGGAGATGTCATCTAAATTTGTCTGATATTAATCTTGCCTACTTAAAGATTTCGATTTTAAATTTATTATTCCTATATTAATATTCCATCCTAGAAGATTTTGGTTTCGAAATTGAATATGCAGTTTGAGGGAAGGCCTCCTACGAATTGCTTCGGTAGAATATAGGAAGAATGTGCATTCCTTTCTTTCATATCCCCAATGCTTCTTCAACTCTAACGACCATTCCTATGCAAAGAAAAGCCAAATATGCCTTGTTGAGCTATTTTTATTTCTTAGGTACTCTTATGTAGAGTGACTGCATCATATGACTCGATGTATGCATCCAGGTCTTAGTTGCTTAATAGATAGATTAAATGGATGGGTGTATAGTTTTCACTTGCACCTTCATTAATGCATGCCCTCTCCAAATGTCTTTGTAGGATTCTCTTAGATTACAAAATAAAAGCAACTTAGAAGTGCAGATGAGATCTTTTCTTTGTGCTCAAAATCTCAGATTTCACAACACTGGGCAGCGCAGTTACAAATACTGAACTCTCGGGACCTAGTGCGCTGATATAAAACATTTAATGAATGATTTCGTGACATAGAAAAAACACAGTTCTATGCTTATCATACTGCGCGCTGAGATAAAACACTTAATGAATGATTCTGTGACACAAAAACAACACAATGCTATACTTAGCATATAAACTTAGAAATACAACAGAACTTGTCAACACACAAAATACTTGATATTAATGGTGTTGCGAGCTAATACAAAAATACAATACTGAGTCGATCTTCGGCTCTAATGACTTCCTGGACTTCTGTAACTTACAACCACACACACAGCTTGTGCTCTAATTTCTTAGACTACCTTCAGTTGTTGTTGCTTATGTGCATTTTGTGTCGATCTCTTGTCTGACTAAACACTCAGACATATATAGATAAGAATGAGACTTCATGTAGAAATAAAAATTGACTCAACAATTAATACAACAATAAATTTGACTGACTTCTATCTACTTACTTGGACTCAAGAAAGATAAAGATCGGTTTCATTAAATAACTCCCATGCTTGCCTACAATTAATACAACAATAAATTCGACCAACTTCTATCTGCTTACTTGGACTCAAGAAAGATAAAGACCAATTTCATTAAATAACTCCCCTGCTTGCCAAGATCTTTCGACTGGTGAACTGCAATCCCCAAAAAATATCTCATAATCCCTAAATCAATCATTTCAAATTCATCCTTCATGACTGAATTAAATTCTTCTATGCCAAAATAACTTGTAAAAATCAAATCATTCACATATACACAAATAATTAACATATTACCTTCCTGATGTTCTTTGATGTATAATGTTGGTTCACATTCACTTCTCTGAAATCCATTCTATGTGAGGTAGGAATCTATGTGACTGTACCAAGCTCTAGGAGCTTTCTCTAATCCATACAATGTCTTCTTCAATATATATACTTTGTCTTCTTTCCCTGGAGCCTCATAGTCTTGTGGTTGTTCCATATACATTTATTCTTTAAATGTCCATTCAAAAAAAAAAAAGACTTTACATCCATTTGATAAAATGACCATTTGTTCTATGCAACAATGGCTAACATAGTTATGACTGTGTCCATATGGGAAACTGGTGCAAATGTTTCATCCAAATCAATTCCAGGTTGTTGTGTAAAACCTCTTGCATCTAGTCTTTCCTTGTGCTTTTGCACATTTCCTTCTGCATCTTTGTCTTCAGCTACATCTACCAATTTCCATGTCTAATTGTTATTTATTCTTTTGATTTCTTCATCCATGGCTTGTGTCCATACACCAACTTTGACATCTTCTTCAAATGTTAATGGATCATCTATCTGTAAAAACATAGCAAAAATTGAAAATGAATTTGTTGTGTAAAAACTTGCTAGTTTTGGATCTGGAGATGTAGAACTACTTGGACTGCTTGTTGGATTTTGTTGCGCTCTAGGTGTAGACTGGACACATATTAATCTTACTGGAGTAGATTGTGTTGGAATTTGCATCGCATTTGTAGAAGGAACTGTGCACTGAATTGTACATGGTGTTTGAACCATTTCTTCTTCGGTGTCATCATGCTCCATTGCATCAATAATTTTGACCGTCTTTGTTATGCTTCAATCCCATGATTCATTCTCCACGAACTGAACATCGCGGTTGATTATAAATTTTCTTACGACACTGTCATACATCTTGTATCCTTTGGATCTTCAGAATACCAAACAAATATACATTTCTTTCCTTTTATGTCTAGCTTCTTCCTCAGATCATCTGGAACATGTGTGTATGTGAAGCAACCAAACACTTTTAAGTGTGCCACATTATGATTCATACTTGTTCAGGCTTCTTGAGGAACTTTGTTTCTCACAGTCTTTGTCTAACATCTATTCAAGATGTATACTGCAGTTAATACAACCTCAACCCAATATTCATTTGATAATTGTTTGACTTCCAACATACTACGTGCCATTTCCATGATGGTTCGATTTTTTCTTTCTACCAGAGCATTCTGATGTAGTGTATAGTGCACAGTAAATTGCTTGTAGATGCCATGAACTTTAAAAAAAAATTGAAATTCTCTTGACATATGTTTTCCTCTATCAGTTCTTAGACACTTGATGTAATAACTACTATGCTTCTCCACAAGTAATTTAAACTACTGAAAACAACCCAATGCATCAGATTTATGTTTTAGAAAATAAATCCATGTTTTTCTTGAGAAATCATCAATAAATGTTAGAAAATATGTACTTTCTCCTATAGATGGTGTTTGCATTGGTCCACAAATATCTGAATGTACTATTTCAAGTGGAGCTTTTTCTCTATATGAATTTCCAACTAGAAATGATTCTCTATACTGCTTTCCAAAAATAAAGGCTTCACAGATTCTTTCTGGTTTATTAATCAATGAAAAACCCTTTAACATATCCTTTGTATGTAACAGCTTCATACCTCTAAATTTCAAAATTCAAATATGAAATCCCATAGCGAAGAATCATCGTATACTTCAGATTGGAATGTTGCTTGCATTTCTGCGACACTTTCTCCTTTCTTGATATTTCGCAGACTATTTTTTTATTGGAGCTCTGCACACTTTTTGTTGTATTTTTCTTCTTGGATGGATTTAAAGTGAATGGGAACATTTTGTTACTTGTCATCTGGATTCTTGCAATAATTTGATTGCTTGGATATATGTCCATGATGACATAGTGATTATCTTCCATGTAGATTATGTATCATTTCTGTAACAACGATCATGTTCTCATCAAATTATACTTTAGACCAGAAACATAATATACATCGGGCATAACTTTTTCTTCTCCTTGTTTAGTTAAAATTTTTATACTGCCTTTGCCTAAGACAATGACTTGGATATTTGTTCTAAGTGTAACTTTTGTTTGGACTGACTTATCCAAACTAAAAAACAACTCTATGTTTACTGTCATGTTATTACTACAACATGAATCTAAATACCATATGTCACATGGACTTTCTTTAGAAACATTGCATTCAACTGGTGAGACTATAGGAATTTCCTAGGCACATGCCATATGCATAGGACTAAAGGGACTATTTGCATTGTTTGATTGATCTCATCCTTTCTTATTCTAATTATACTATCTTTTTCTTCACTCATATGCATAGTGTCCATACTTTTTATAGTAATGGCACTGAATCTTTTATTTATCAATTCTCTAACCACATGGCTCACTGGTATTTGGGTTTTTCCCTCTTCCACCAGTGTTTCCAAGATTACTACTGCGTCCACCTCTAACATAACTTCTTCATATTCCTCTAGAGTTAGTTCTCCCCCTTCCTCTTCCGCGACTTATAGATGACTGCACATAAAATGCAATCTCTAATGACATATTTGACCTATTCAATCTGTGTTCATGATTAATGAGGGAAGCTTGCAGTTCATCTAGGCTACACTGAATCAGATCTTTGTTCTCTTCTAAAGTCACAACAAGGGTATGAAATTTAGGAGGAAGACTCCTAAGTACCTTTTCAACAACATTTATATCCTCTATGTTTTCTCCACAAGACTTAATTTGATTTAGCATATCAATAACATGGGTGTAAAATGAATCCATTAAATCTGTATCTTTCATTAATAGAGTTTCAAGATCTCTTCTAAGAATTTGTAATTTTGAAGTCTTGACTTTGTCCATACCTTGATAATAAGTTTGTAATATGTCCCATGCTTCCTTGTCTTGCTTTGTTGATGCAACTCTTGGGAGTATGCTCTCATGCATGGTTTCATGTATGTAAAATATTGTCTTTCCATCCTTCTTCCTTTGATCTTTCATGGCATCATTCTCAGCTTGTGCGAGGGCATTATACGCTTCCTGATATATTGGTTCCACATATCCATTTTCAACTATCTCCCATACATATTGACCCTAAAATAACGCCTTCATGGTCAAGGACCATAACTCATAGTTTTTTCCTGTAAAGGTTGGAGGTTGCAGACTTGAGGTAGAATCCATATTTTCTCTTTATGACAGAGTTGTTGCTCTTCAAACTTACTTTGATAAACCCTCCTCTGATAAAACCTGCTCTAATACCAAATCTCGGATCTATAACGTCCAGACAAACTATGTGTAGCGTAGTTACAAATACTATGTGCCACAACACTTCATGATTGAACTCTCAGGACTTACTGCGCAGTGCACAGACTGCATGATTTACTGTGTGCTGAGATAAAACACTTAATTAACGATTTCGTGACACATAAACAACATAGTTCTATACTTAACATATAAACTCAAAAATAAAATAGAACTTGTCAACACACAAAATACTTGATATTAATCACTTGAGCGTTGCCCACTAATAAAAAAATACAATATTGAGTTGAGCTTCGAATCCAATGACTTTTTGGGCTTCTACAACTTACAACCACACACATAGAGCTTGTGTTCTCAAAATTCTTAGACTACCTTTAATTGTTGTTGCTTCTTTTCATTTTGTGTCTTTCTCTTTGCTTTATCGACTAACTAAATACTCAGACATGTATAGATAAGACTAAGACTTTTTGTAGAAATAAAAATCGACTCAACAATTAATACAACAATAAATTCGAGTGATCTATATCTACTTAATTGGACTCAAGAAAGATAAAGATCGTCTTCATTAAATAACTCCCCTTGCCCACTAACAAAAAACTGAGTTTGAGTAAACTTGCGAATTTATATTTGTAGACTGACTATTTCCAACACAAAAGGTATTTCTAGGAATGACCAACCATCTAGTTCATGAAATAAAGAGATCAGAGTCGAGCAACCAATAGTTAGATTTGGTTTAGTTACGTTTGATTGGGCCATTCGAATCACCGCGTAGGACAATCAGAAGGTCGGTTCCATCTCCACTTGCCCTTCTTTCTCGGGTGAGCGACTCGTACCTCCCTCTCCTCCCTCCCGTTATCCCTTATCCCCACTATTAGGACCTAAAAAAACTTTTGGCGCTTTAGAGAGAGGGGGTTCTTCATCAATTTTATAAATAAGTATGAGAAAAATTTGGATATAGTCATCCAAAAGAAATTAATACTTACTAATTTAAGTAAGATAAAATATATGGAAACATGAAAACCGTCATCTAATTTCTGTTAGATAATCATTCGCATAAAATATAAAATAAAATAAATGAAAGCATCCAACGGTAATCTAGTTTTGATTTAAATCGAGGTCAAACTCCAGGCGTGCCCCATTAGTTGGACATCAAATTCGAGGCGTACCCGACTCGAAATATGCACGGGAAAAGCAAGTAGTCATAAAGACACATGGGCTTTAGACGTCATATAATTTATGAAAGGAGTAGGCTAACTCGGGAGCAATCTTCCCTCCCGAGCTGCCTGACTCCGGTGTCCTTGCTCCGGCGCCGATGGGTGGTTCCTCCGTAGAATAGCCCATTCCCATGATGCCCATCATCACTCATAGGCATGACATAAACGAAGTTAGCAGACGTGGGCAGGTCGACGTGGGACGTAGGTATTAATGGTGCCATAACTTTCGTTTTTCCCTCCCATGACCATTTCAAATTTTATTTTTCCCTCCTACCCCGGGGCGCACATTTAGAATTTGATTTTGCAAAGAATATTTCTTCGTCTGGTTGAATTCTTGGAGCTTCGAAGTTGGGTTGGTCTGTTTGAGATTCAGATTAGCTCGGTAGGTATTGTGCTTAGGGTTTTGCCTTTTCCACTTCAATTAACAGTAACAAGCGTGTCGTGACTGGTGAGTGTGAGCAAAATTGTCTTTGTCCACATCTTTCTGTTTCTGGAATCTTGCAACTTTCCCAGATTTCCTTTGTCACATGCTTTATTTGGAAGCCTAGAATAGATCATGTGGTCTGCTCGACTTGGCTTTAAATAGGCAGAGAAGAGTTTTTGGTGAAGAAGCGGAAGTGCTCCTCCTTTGCATGAAGAGCGCGTGACAGGAGGAGCACTGGAAGGCTGTCTGTTGCTCGCTCCGACTTTTCTTTTGCCCTCAATACTTCCGTTTCTGCAATGCCCATTTTTTCTTTTTGTGTCCTTCCCGATCGCGAGATCTTTGATTTCCTGCAGCGGGATAAAGAGTAATACTTCCGTTTCTGCAACGTCCGTTTTTTCTTTTTGTGTAGGCCTGATTTTCTGCGGCGGCATAAAGAGTAGGTCTTGGTTCGGGAACAACCATGAGGCCAGACGATAAGGCCAACAACAGCCTTGAAGGCATCAAGAACGAATCCGTCGATATTGAACGGATTCCTATCGAGGAAGTGTTCGAACAACTACGATGTACCAGGGAGGGTTTGACATCCAACGAAGGAGAGAATCGTCTCCAAATTTTTGGATTCAACAAATTAGAGGAGAAAAAGGAGAGAAAGATTCTGAAATTCCTCGGGTTTATGTGGAATCCTTTGTTATGGGTGATCCTTTGAGATAGCTATGATAATGGCAATTGCCTTGGCAAATGGAGATAATAAGCCTCCATATTGGCAAGATTTCCTTGGAATCGTTGCGCTGCTGGTTATTAATTCCACCATCAGTTTTATAAAAGAAAACAACGCAGGAAATGCAGTAGCTGCCCAGTCCCCTCATGGCAGGTCTTGCACCAAAGACCAAGGTCCTTAGTGAGAAATAAAGTACATTCAGTAATTGACAAATTTGTCGAGCGTGGACTTCGTTCTCTTGCTATAGCTAGACAGGAAGTGGCAAAGGCTATCCACCATGCAGGAGCCCAATCATTGGGACTCCTGCTTGATGTACCTTGTGGGTATCTCTGGCAGACCGGGTATGTCCATACATACTCCCATTCCATCACAATCACATGTGCCCATACTCCTATTCCATCAGAATCGCCATCAGAATGTGCATACATATGATATGGATGGACGACCATTAAGGTGCGTTGTGGATCATTTGGATTTATTAAAGGCGCGTTAATATTTGAATTTGGATCTTCCGCCAAGATGAATTTTAAAAGTCTTGCCTAGGGCACTCCATGAATACCCTGAAGCCGTTGTTTGTCTCTGCCCCCAAATGCGAATGCCACGGCCACGAACCAGGCTAAAACTTCGAAATGCTGATGTGCTTCAGATCGAAACTCCGTGGGGTGATGGAACTGCATCCATGTCTCAATGTGCGATCCAACCGGGTGAGACATTCATCTATAGATTCGTTGTTTACAGAGTATGTTTGACATATTGAGATGGGTTTTCATTGGTTGAGAGCGTGTTCAAAGCTAATACCCTTATATTCTCTTTTTGCAAAGAATGATTAAGACAATTATTATTGATTTTTCTGGCGTTTTTCCCAGATTCATCAACTATTTTTCCTGGAATTTAGAGTTTTGAATTCATCGATTAATTGTAGGATGTGCCGCAGTATACCTCACTGGCTCTTCAAGTGGTGTCAAGCAACATATCTGTTGCGGTTTATCTGGCCAGTCTATCGCTAACGATCAGTTCTCTGATCGGCACCATAGTGGCCTTTGCCGAAGCAAACAGAAGCAACGCCAGCTCCAACCAGCTGGTAAATGAGATATTATTTGGAAATAAAAGTTCCTTGACGTCTTCTATTAAATATGCGAGCCTTCTGCTTTGTTTCCCGGTCGCCTTCATATCTTACGTACAGTGTGCTCATTATTACATTCACGTGAGTTTTCTAATCAACACGCCAAATTCAGGTGTCCCTGAAGATTACATCGAAAGGGCGGTGATTAAAGGGAGTAATTTCTGGTCTTTGGGGATAAGGGCTTATTACTTTGCGTTCCCACTTCTACTATGGATCACTGGCACCATAGGCATGCTTGTTTGCTAATTGGGCATGATATTTTTTCTATATTTTCTGGACTTTACGACGAATCCCATCCCGTCTTTTGGAATTAAGTCGACCTCTAAGAATTCACGATATTGGTCGTGGGATATAATCCAGCAGCGGATGAAAACATGTCATCTTATGCAGCCCAGTGGAATTGGGCGAATAATGTTCTTGCAGTCTAGAAAACTGGAGAGAAATCATGTTTGTTAATGATTGTATGTCTTCATAACATTCAGAAGCCTATTATTTCTCTGTTAGTAGGGTTGAAATCTCTCTTCTTTCCCATTTAAATTAACGCTCATAATGGATGGCTAATGGCGAGAGTGCCAAATTAACATATTTTTGGTATTTATTTATTTGCATAAACATTGAATTTGGATCATATCGTTTATTTGACAAGGATTTGGAAACTTGATTTTGGATCTAGTGTACCTTCATGGTTACCCTTGATATGTTAATCATGAAAGAGAATAATCTTTAATTCTAATATTTCAGTTTATTAACATTGCATGTAACATGATGGTGGACACGATGTAGGTATATGTGTATTCATCAATAATACAATGATGTAATATTTTGGTTTAT
>ML778272.1:910830-937486 GCA_009831015.1 Picea engelmannii | reverse complement strand
TTCCATATCTTTATCAATGAAAAGAGAGAGAGATTATAGCTACAATTGAAGGGAAAAGGATATGTGGATTCCATAAACCTAGAATATTATGGAATCCACATACCCTTTTCCATAGAATATACCAACTAGATCTAAAAACCAAATACATGAAATATGGTACACACATATTATATCATCAAGGAAAAAACAAACTAAATGCAATTTGGACATTTGAAAAAGTTAAATGAGTACATCAATAAAAAATGACATACTAACCTTGCAAGTTCAAAATCCGAGCTATGTAGATCGAGAATTGGATTTGTTCAACCGGTGGGTGATGGAAAAAATAAACAGCTCAAACAAAAGCCAAGAACAGTGTCACAACTATAGAAATTGTGTCGCAAAGTCTCTTAAAGTCACCTATATATAGATAAAATAGTCAACTAGTCGTTAACATTGACCAATGAGATAGGTAAACTTTTCGTCATTATTGCCACGGAAGATTGTCTCTATAGCGACGAAATTCCCGACTAGGTTAAATTAATATTTTCATTGATATTGCGATGAACTTTCGTGGAAATATCCATGAAAATCTCGCCCTGTTTAAAAAAATGATGAAACTAGTGGAAGCGTTGAAAATTTTCGTGGAATAATCCGCCCATATGTAGTAGTGATGGAAGAAACCATTTTGAGATACTATTAAAAAAACGTCAAATCAAAATTTAAGGAAAAAATGTGGTGAGATAGAGAGTTAGAGGGAAAAAGAAAATTAAGTTGTTATAAAGATGTAATCAACCGTAATCTAGAAGATCAAAATGATCTATCTTGTTTGCCAAGTGTAAAGAAACAAATAAGCATTGCTAAGATAAGAACAAATTCTCACGAGCTCCATAGTGAAACTGGGCGTTGGTCAATTCCTAAAACGCCATGGGATGAAAGAGTGTGTCACCTTTGTGACACTAAGAAGGTTGAAAATGAAAAACAGTTTCTCTTAGATTGTCTAGCCTATACCCATATTAGATCTCATTTTCAAAATATTCATCACACTATTAACCTTCATAACCTCTTAACTCAACAAAAGCATGGTGATGTTGGAAAGCTTGTCTTAATGCTTTTCGAGCACATGAACAAAATTCTAAAGAATCACAAGTAATCACTTACCTTCTTAAGGTTCGATACACCAATTCGTTCTTAGTGGACGTTAATCATCATCATCATCACTATGATATTGATGTGTCAATGAATTTCCCATATATTCAATACAAGTTTACCTATCATATTAGATTAATTAAACTTTTTATTTTAACTTACTTATGATGGAAAGATTGGATTAATTAAACTTTTTATTTTAACTTACTTATGATGTAAAGATTTAACATAAATATACTTTTCGACCAAGTATTTGGGTTACATTTCTATTTATTACCTATAACATATAAAATAACGTTCCCATGGTGGCCATAATTCATGTTGGCTCGTTTTCTTCCTATAGGTAAATGGTTTAACTCTATTAATTATTTGATTCGAGACTTGAGAGACACTGTATCTCGAAAGCATGCTTGATTGGGAGTAGGTATCTACTCTCGAAGTCTTTGCCATCGCCATCCAAAACATTACAAATCTCTGGTCACCGTCCAAATGCAATGAACGGGTCGTAGCTACTTTAATGGATAATTCCAAGCTCTATGTGGGCGTTGAGCCAGTCTTTCCCTGCAAGTGGCACAACCTCACCACGGAATTGCAACTTATCCAACCCACCCGCGCGTGCAACTAAGGCCATCCGAACAAGTTGTATTCTGTTATATTGCGCTTTTGGAATATCCAAATTGGGCTTTTTCAACTCTACACATCGACACGTGTATAAGTGACAAAGAAAAATATCATTACTCTCATTGTTTGCTAAAAAAAATATTATTCAACGTTCTCTTCTCTGAAATATTATTCAACGCTAGAATTTTCAAATTCGGTGGCTGAAAGCTTAACGGAACAACAGTCGTATGGATGAGAGAGAAGTGTGGAGCCAGGGACCCGTCGAAATTTGAATTCATTCATCCTCCGAATACACTTCTCATGGAGACAAAAGAATGCGAGAAGTTGGAACGTGCACTCCGAGCTAGGGTTTCACGTGAAACCCTACTTGGTCATTTGGACCTCTTCCGTGATTTCGTAAATAGCGTAACGCTTTTGAATTTTGAATTCCATCCAATTTTATTGTGGATTTCGCCGTTTAATTTATACACAGAAATAAACAAGGCGTTTTAGGTATTGTATGCATACAGCATGGTGGGCAGTGGGCATCGACTTTCAAAGGTTTTCCAGTCGCCATTTAAAACATTGTAAAGCTCATCATCGACCTAGCCGTCCAAATCCGATTTGGAGGATTAGATCGGGAACGTGGTCCTAGTTGTTTGAGTACATACTTCCAAGATCTTTAGAGGCAGCTTTCACTTTGTCTTCCCTTCGAAGTGGAACTCGAGTGTTACCAACAACCTTACTTTTAAAATTGGAAGTAAATTTATTGGATAATTGCTGTCTAAACGTTGTATAAAATGATTATTTTTAGGCTATAAATCTGGTGAGAAATTGTTAAATCAAATATTGGAGATATTTGTGGGAAATCGGGGGAAAAATTGTTAAATCTGTAGATTTGAGTGATTATTTCTGTATAGTTTCAATGTTTTAATGGTTTTTCAGCATGCTAAATCTATTTCTGCATTCAAAAATGAATTTTAAATAACAAAAAATAGTAATTTAATCAAATACTGATTTGACCTATAACAAAAAAAAAATCATTTCATAAAACAGTTAAAATGAATATACCAAAATGTATTTTGCTATATCCACAATAAAATTTAGAGTTTAAAACATTGCCACCTGTATAAGCTGGAAAATGAAAATAGCATCTCCCGTCAAAATTACATTAGCTTTATCAATTTTTTAAAATTAAATAATAATAATAATAATTGTTTAATAAAAATTATATATTTTTATTGAAAATTAATTTTATTAAATTTTAAAATAATAATAATAATAATGATAATTTAGTTTTAAGATTATTGTTTAGTAAAAAATCATATTAATATATGATATCTTTTTATTTGTATGTTAATCTTTACATATAAATTTGAAAAGGTATATCTATATATATATAGATATAACTCTTTTCAATTTGAAGTTATAATTTTTAACATAAAAATATATGTACTTAATTTTTAGATTCAGTTAAACTATATATGTACTTAATTTTTAGATTCAGTTAAATTATGGATATAAATATAGTAATTGTTTTGTAATATTTAAAATTAGATAATTTAAAACTAAAATGTTTGTTAAAAAAAAAAAAAAAATTATAATTGTGAAAAATTGAATAAATAAAATTTGCAATTTATCATGTAACTTAAATAAACAAGGGTTGTATGGCAGCTTAGTCCCCTGTCAAGTAAATTTGGAAATGGAGTGTACCTAGTTGGGATCATTGAACTAGCTAAAATGTCCAAACAATTCTCAATTTACTATAAAACTACTGTAAATTTTCTATAATTAATATTTGTCTTTATTGAAGAAAAATTCAAAATCATTATTAAAAGGGAAAGATATGTGTGTGTGTGTGTGTGTGTGTGTGTTTCCTCCAAAGAGATCACAAGTTCAAATCTCGAGCTAGGGTATGTATACCTCCAATTTGGTGTTTTGACCTTAAAAATAGATTATTATATAAGTTGTCTATATCATTTTGTTTATCATCTTTAACTATATTTTTACTAATTATTTTAATTTAAAAAAAAAATTAAAAATTACTATTAAAAAGAAATTACACATATACCATCATACCTAATTATATGTATATTGTTTTGTATTAATCTAGTAGGAGTACACTTTATATTAATGATAAGATAAATCTTTAAAATCTGGAAAAGAATAAATGCAATAATAATGAAATAAATTGATAGTAATAATGAGAGAACACATTAGATTTTTACATTTTTTTTTTATTTTTTATATAAAGGGTACTATGTCCTTATAACCAAGTTTATTGAAATTCAATAATAATGAAATAGATGGATAGTAATGATGAGAGATCACATGGCATTTTTACCTTCTTTTTTTTTAATTTTTTTATATAAAAGGTACTAGGTACTTATAACCAAGTTTTTTGGTTATGTAATTAATTTCAATTATTTAAATAAGTGAAGGTAGCAATAAGACTTGAAATACATTAACCAATTAGAAATGAGAAAAACAATTATTTTTATTATATCAAAAAATATATATTTGTTTTCTTAAGTTAAACATTACACTTTAAACACAAATTTAAAATATAAGGCAAAATGATGTCAAATCAATAGAAAACTCATTGCTATAATCCCTTGACAAGGACTAATAATAATGAAAAATAAATACTAATTATTTGAGTTATGTTTATTTACAATTATTTACATAATTTTTAGGATAAAGACAATGACGAATAATAGTATCTCTTTAAATAGTAATGGATATTGAGTATATTAAAAACAATGTTGAGTATCTCATCAAAATTTTAATTTAGGTGTTAATTCCAAAAGAAAAAATGAAACCAAGTTTTAAAAAAAAAAATTTAAAAAGGAAAATAAATACCAAATGTTGGGCTTATTTTTTACTTCTTCTAACCAATATTTCTTTCCATCTTACTCCTTTAGAGAACAATAATTACTCCTCTTGACATTAATAGCATAAACAATACCTTGTTCTAGTTACAATTTAAGAATTTCTAAAGAATTCTCCCAGCCTCACAAGAATATATTTAGGGAGAAGAATGTGAATGAAAGTAAGGGTTGACTACATTCTTGGGATATCTAGATGGGACATGATATGCTCCATGAGGTGTTTTACTAAGTTAATTTGAATAAATAACTCCAAATTTTTGTTGTACTTATTCACATAAATGAGTTGACCGCTTCTCTTAATCTCTCAAATCTATAGAACACAATTATCTTTTATTACATTAGTTTAATAAAATTTGAATTTAAATTTTACTTTTCATTGATTCTAGTCTTATCTTAGTGTTAATAATACTATATTGAATTTCACCTACATCCTTTATACACATCTTAAACCCTTTTATAATTTCATTAATTTTTGAAAATATTTTTAAATCATTATTAATCTATTCCCTTCTCCTTAAATTTCACTAATTTTTAAAAAATATTCTTAAAATCATTATTCATCTATTCACTATATTTTCTAATATATAGAAATGGAAATGAAGGAAAAACAAATTACATAATCTCTTTTTATTTGTCCATATAGCATCCTCACTCAACATTTCCCTCCATGGTACCGATAGCCACAAAATTTTCAAAACCCAACCTTCAAACCATGTCCAACTTAAATCATTATTAATCTATTCCCTTCTCCTTAAATTTCATTAATTTTTAAAAAACATTATTAAAACCATTATTCATCTATTCACTATATTTTCTAACATATATAGAAATGGAGAAAAAACAAATTACATAATCTCTTCTTATTTGTCCATACAACATCCTCACTCAACATTTCCCTCCATGTTACCCATAGCCACATAATTTTCAAAACCCAACCTTCAAACCATGTCCAACTGTTAGAATTAATGATTAATTTAGAGTTGGTTTTGGTTTGTTGGAATTGTTGAGATATTCTCTCAACCTCCATAACTAAGTTTAGAATAAGTTGGATATGATTCCAACTATATATATATATGTTGTAATTGAGATTCAATGAAATACAAATTATTATTTTGAGTGAATCATGTCTCTCTCATTTGTTAATATGGTATCAGAGCAAGGACAACCTTGACTCTCTCATGAGAGGGGATGGAATATGAGAGATTGAGAGAAGATCTAATTTTTTGCACATATGAGAGTGTTGATTTTTAGTGTATTTGTGTGTGCTTTGTCTGAACACCTGTGCACATCCATCGTTGCTTGCAGTTAATTGAAGAGGACCAACTCTGTCATTCAAAATCTGTTCACTTCACCGGCGAAGAGGAGATCGTAGACGAAAGAGTAACTGGGCGAAGAGCTGAGCCGACACCTACACAAAGTTTATTTGCAGCAGAAGGGCCGTAGATCGTTGCTGCCAAGCTCCCACCAAGCCGACTGGAGGAAGGACGCCATTTTTTTTTGTAATTGTGCTAGAGGGAGTGTGGAAGATCCGCTTGCTGCTGGTAATATCCGCCATCCATACCTGTTCAGATTGCTGGAAGATCTGTTTGCTGCGGTTTTGTGAGAAAGATCTATAGCCACCATCCGGTCGCCAAGCCGACTGGAGGAAGGACGCAATTTTTTTTTGTAATTGTGCTAGCGGGAGTGTGGAAGATCCACTTGTTGTTGGTAATATCCGCCATCCACACCTGTTCAGATCGCTGGAAGATCCGTTTGCTGCGGTTTTGTGAGAAATATCTATAGCCACCATCCAACCCATCCATACCTGCGCGTGGAGATAACAGAAGAATCGAGGCTGATTCAATGTATCACTATTGCAGATTGGTGTTGACCATAGATCGCTGCCCATGAATCACCCAGGTGATCGCTGCTGTTGATTGCCACTTGAAAACCACCAATTAGCCCTTGATTCGTGTGGATCAGAGGAGCCTTTAGTATCCGTGTCTTGGCTTGGGCGAAATCATTTACTGTATGAGCATCAGAAAGAAAATTCGAAGGAGTCGTTACATCTATCAAGCCAGCATATCTGAAGAGTGGTGTGATATGTTATTTTTTGATTTCAAATATGGATTTGTGTTGGTTTTCTATTCTATAGTATAGTGTGCAAACATCAATGATGTAGAAGACCAATTATTGAATAGATTTACACAATTTAAAATAGTGGTTCTCGACGTTGTTCAGTGCCGAGAGAATGCATCGCTAATTTGATTGTGAGAACATGTTATATGTTGTAGATTCTTGTTGTACTTCGATGCTCCAAGATCGACAATTACAAGTTACCTTTACGTGGTGAGTTTAAAGTTTTGTGTGTAAGTGTTTATGTAAAAGTAAGAACTCTTGTATCTTGATATAAGTTGGCAGCCCCGGTTTCAAGAACAATTGTTCCTATTGGAAGTCACCTTGTATAATTGAATGTTGAGGACATTCCGTATCCAAACTTCTCTTCTAGACATTGAAGGATAGCCGAAAGCAAAAATGCGACAGATGGAGGCATGTTCATAGAATGCATCAATAATTGACATCTTTTATCACGGAAGCCCCGATGAGCCAAGTTTTCAAATTTTCCATTGTACAAGTTCATGAATGATGGTCTGAAGCATGTATGCTTTAAATGAGTTGATTGGTAAGCTAGAAGAAGAGGAAGAGAAAGAGCGCAGTCTAGAGGCATCAGAGTGGGTGTAGGAGCTGATGAAGACCAGATCAGACTAAGATCTATGTTGTGATTTGAAGAGTGGTAATATGTGGTTTATTTGTAATGTAATCATTAAAGGAGGGTGTTAAAATTAATAATTAATTTAGAGTTGGTTTTGGTTTGTTGGAGTTGTTGAGATATTCTCTCAACCTCCATAACTAAATTTAGAATAAATTGAATCTCACTCCAAATATATATATATATATATGTTATAATTGAAATTCAATGAAATACAAATTATTATTTCGAGTAAATCATGTCTCTTTCATTTGTTAATACCAACATCATGATATTATTACTTCTAAAATGGGGTGTTTTCCTCAATAGTGACAACGTGATATCTACGGCTCATTCCATTTTGGCACATACGTAACTAACTATTTTTTATACATATTACGTGGCTAACGGTTCATTTAGACACATACGTAACTAATTATTTCTTAAACATATTGAGTGGCCCAGGATTCATTATTGACAAGAAAAACATTAAAAATTAAAAGAGAGTAGTTTTGCAATTAAAAATGAAACGAGAGCGGTTTTGCCCATGATTATGATGGCTATTTGAAAATAAGTTTCTGGATTTTTTTTCAATTACCACTGGAAAAAAGGACTATCCTAAACATGGATTAAGATTTTATTTTTAATTACACTATTATTTCATCTGTACAATCTCAATTTTAACGATTGATACCTTTCATTTCAACAATTTTTTTAAAACATAAATAGATTCAGCTTTATGGAAAACTATTATTTCAAGGATTTTTTTAAAAACTTTTAAAAACAAAAATAAATTTAATTCTCTGTAAAACTCTTATTACATCAAGATTGTACAATCTTAATCACTAATATATTTCATTTCAACAATTTTTAGAACTAATATTTTTCATTCCAACAATTTTTCTAAAATTTTGGCAAATTTTAAAAACAAACTGATTTAAAAAATATACCAAAAAATTCATATACCAAAAAGTTCAAGTAAAATGTTTAGAATACACTAAGTAAACTGTACAAAGAAGCTATGTACAATATTGGACCAGAAATCTCGCCCGATCTATGGTTTAATTAGTATAGACAAATGCCAAGAAATAAAAAACCATACATTCAACTTATCAGGAGGTGTTCATGGGCATCGATCTCTTAATTTTCATGAATATCTGGTAGCCAATATTCTCCTTCTTTTCCCTAATACTCTCAAGCTTCGGTTCCCAACAGTGAACTTTCGACTTCACCAACTGCTTATAAGCTTTCTGCATTTCAGGAGTATTGCAGAGCCTAATGTCATCATTATCTGCAGAATCCCTGGGCACCAGACTCCCGCGTTCATCCACGTTAACCCTCCCGTTTTCCATAAGCTTTGTAATAAACTGTGAGCGAACTCTGATCCGAACGCCTCCGCCGACATCGTTCTTGTGTATGTCAAACGGTTGGCAGAGAGCAGAGGCATATCCGATACTGCGGATAGCCGAAGATGCGCGGGAAGTGGAAGAAAGAGCACCTTTTGTAGGCGGCGGTGAAAGTAAGGAAGCCAACGTTACAAGAGAAACCGGAGACTGAAAGAAGTGGTCGGGCAAGAGAAAGTACTGGTTGCCCACCTTTAGTTGATCGTATGGAGAAAGCGAGGGCGTCTTCTGTCCGATGTAGAGTGAATCGGAACAACATAGTAAATGTTGAGGGAATTCCTTCATGATTTGGCCCGCCTTGACGGATTTAGGAACGATCGTAATGCTGCCGTCTGAGAGAACCAGCTGGATGGTTTCGTTGTTATTGCCCACCATCACGCAGGACGTATGGTTGCCCATAATTTATCTGATTTGTTATGAGCAAGCAAATCGAAGCATGGAGATGCAAGGAAGGATCGCAGAAATGCCGTATTATATAAATTGTAAAACCAGTAGTCATAGAGAAGAGAGACGTGAAGGAGTAGTCAACAAGCCGGCCATTCCTGGTATTCTATTTGCTATATCTCTCCCGTCGTTGAGCTCCGTTGGAGTGGACGTATCTCTATTTACTTTTGCTTCTTCTGGTTAAAGTGTAATACCACCATACGCTGACGGAGTTTAATTGTTTTAATTTTTGAAAACCAGCCAAATTTATTATCGAATCGAGCAGATTAATTCAATGATCGACTTTCAAAGTCTTGGCCGTCGCCATCCAACACATTCTAAATCCGAAAACATTCTAAACTCTGGTCACCGTGCAAATGCGATATGCGGGTCCTAATTGTTTCAGTATATAATTCCAACCTCTACGTCGGCCTTTACCTAGTCTTCCATTGGAAGTGGAACTTACATCTTACCATCATGACGGAAGACACTTGGAGTTCATGGATACAAGAACATACGAGGAGTTGGAACGATCGTTCCGATCTACGGTTTCACGTGAAAAACAAGGTGTTCTAGGTATTGTATGTTTCAGTTCCCAAAGTGTGTTATTGCTATAGTGTACTTTTTGTGGGTGTGGGGGCAGTGCACCGTTTTTTTCTTGGTTGCTTGGTAAATACCAAAGATATTTGTTTAGACTATCTTTCTTCAACTAGAGTATATTCATACTTGATTCTAGGTTATGGGGGAGTCACACTCCTACTCCATTGCAACTCTTGTATACTTAGACAATTGTTAAGAGTTTAACACTTAGTCATATATAAACATATATCTATGAACATAAAAAACCAAGAGAATAACAATGGAACAAACGAAAGTTATACAAAAATAGTGACATGAACCCTACTCAATACCCAACTAAGTCTTTGTTATAGCGAAACCGTTACAATATGAACACTCTCGGCTCAGTTTACAACTTGGGTAAGTCACATGCTTCGTCTCACCTCACCAAGACACTTATACACATATTCATTAGACCAAGAATCTATGTCGCAACTGTCTCTGCAACCTCCGACTGTCCACAGCAGACGTGCCATCAATCAAAGACTTGTTGTTTCTTTGTTACTGCAGACCTCACATATTTTTTGTTCTGCCTCACACGTGCCTCCAATAGACCTGCATTTCTAGAACTCCCCAAATTCAGTCAAAAAGAAGGTCGCCCCATATCCATCACAAAACGACCTCAAAGAAGCACAAGTCCTCCCATGTGGAGTGACTTGGCTCCTTGATGGAGCTCGCTCGTCTTCTTCTAATCTTGCCTTAGAACCACAAAGCTCCTCTTGCTCTATTCCAAGCTGCCCTCTTTGGTTGTGCACCCTTGTGCCTTTATAAACATTGGCTCCCGAAATCATCTGTCTAGGTGAATCGACATGACCCATGAGTCATGCCCCTTCGCAATGTTGGGCCGACCTCTCATGTGGGCATGTTCGGGTGGCTTGCCGAGCTGACCCACCGAATGCCTCATTACGTCATAAGGATGACCCATCGAACTACTGATTGGTGCCCCCATCTTCCCAATCATCCCATCGTTTGGGTCAGTACGATGCTTATCCAAGTCAAGCCAACTTGTGTCACAAGCAATCTCGATTGAGTCTCCCTTGGCACATCCCATGCCAAGGCATCCCATCTCGCCTGATATAAATACACCATTGTTAAACTTCGTTAAGTCTCGCACGCTCATACCACTTACTCTGTTCAACAACCCCAACATTTGTAGGTCCCCACAATATCAAGTCAATCAGGAACGCATGTCTTTAGCGAGAGGTCTTACAGTGTGCATAAAGCATGATGGGTAGCGAGCATTGAATTTCAAAGTTTTTCCAGTCTCCATTCAAAACAATATAAATCTCATCATCGATCTAGCCATCCAAATCCGATTTGGAGGATGAGAATGGGAACACGTGCCTAGTTGATTGAGTGCATACTTCCAAGATCCTTGGAGACTTTTACTACTCTTCCCTTGGAAGTGGAACTGGAGTGACTATGACCATTCACAACCCCACCTTCAAAATCAAGTTGTAATCACCATCAACTCAAGCGAGGATGGCATAAAGATACCTTGTCTTGGCTAAACAATTGGAGAATCATGGAAAAAACCATTTTGTAGAATAAAGACACTATGAAAAAAAACATCAAATCAAAATTTAAGGAGAAAATGTAGTGTGACAAAGAGTTAGAGGAGAAAAGAAGATTAAGGTATTATAAGGATGTAACCAACCCTAATCTAGAAGATCAAAATTATCTACTTGTTTTGACAAGTGTAAAAAAAAAAATAAACATTACTAAGAGAAGAACAAATTCTCACGAGCTCTATAGTGAAACTAGGCATTGGTCAATTCTTAAAATGCCATGGGATGAAAGAGTGTGTCACATTTGTGACAGTAAGAAGGTTGAAGATGAAAAACAAGTTTTCATATATTGTTGAGCCTATACCGACATTAGATCTCATTTCAAAATATTTGTCACACTACCAACCTTCCTAACCTCTTAACTCAACAAAACTATGGTGATCTTGGAAAGATTCTCTTAATGCTTCCTGTCTTAGTGGAAGTTAATCATCATCATCATCATCATCATATGTATAATTAAAAACATAATAGATACATAATATATTATGATGTTAAATAGTTATATATATATATATAATATTATCATTTTAATGTTTTATTATTATTTTAACGGGTTATGTTTTTTTTTTTGTAGATAAAAATTATATAATAATAATAATAATAATCTATTTTTAAGGCCACAGCCAAGCCAACACACCAAATTGGTGTATGAGACCCCCTTGTTTATCGGACAAGGCACCCCCCTCTGCCCAACGATTTGACTCGTAAAGTCTACGAAGGTATACATACCCTACCCCCCTCTGGATTTGAACCTGTGACCTCTTAAGAGGAAACACATGTTCTTAACCTTTCCTTAGAAAAAAACATGTGTGTATGAGTGTAAATTATAGCACACCAACTATTTTTCCATCGTAGTGGAATCAAGAACGTGTGGACATAACGATTCTTCATTGTTCCAAAACTTTATGAAAAAGCGACAACTATCGATATACATACATTGTAACATCCTCGGTTATTACGACTACAAGTGAAGCAACAGTGCATTTTTTTTTTCTTTTTAGGAAAGAAAGCAACAACAAAAAAAATTTAACCACACCACAACTTAACCAACACCTTAACTTACAGTCTATTGTCTATCTATACTAACCGTACCAAAATGACAGTTGTCTATTAACATTAAAAAGAATCTGCTAAGAAGTGACAATGTCATTAAATCCATATACATTGAGTGAGAAACTAAAGCCATATACATATAATGTGATTTATTTCCATAGGTATTTAATGAGATTTACTACCATGTGCATTTAATGAGATTTACTACCATATGCATTTAATGCGTTTTAACGCCATAATCGTCTAAAGATTTCTAATTGCCATAGGCCTGATCATAATTAATGTCATTGAGATCCATTCACCGCAGTCGATGCCATCGCTAAAGATATCCTATAACAATACTTATTACTACTAATTAAAATGGAGGGAAGCTGTCAAAAACCAACAATGCCAACTAGACACGCTGCCAGGTAAAAGTAAAACCCAGGGGTAAGAACGTCGAAGCATTTAGTTAGCCATCTAGAAAATTCTAAATCGATAGTCGTCAATGTAGAATCCAATATCTGGTTGTCTAAAAAGGTAAAAAGTTGTTGAGTAAGGTAAATGTAATTTACCATTGATGTAAAACTATGGTGTAATTACATAGTGGTTGTAAAAAATAAATCAAAATGCGTATAGATGATTAGTCACCAGGTAATCTAAATAAAATACAACTAAATAAATAATATGTCTTTAATCAAATTTATGCACTAACTATCATTTAAAAATGAAATGGGGCAAAATCACAGAGAAGTTACACGCAACTTCCACAGGGAAGATTGCAGAGATCCCCGCCAGTTTTGGTGGCAAAAAATGCAGAGGTAAGGGTGTCACAACATATTCAAGGTTACAAATCGCAGTTGGTAAGGTGTTACAACAAATTTGTGGTTACAATTTGTCAATGGTGTTGTAACAAATCCAAGGTTACAATCATTGCTAGTAAGGTGTTACAACAATTTCGTTCTTACAATTCACAGATGGTGTCACAACAAAGCCAAGGTTACAATCGTAGATGGTAAGGGTTACAACATTTTCGTGGGTTCAATTCACAGATGGTGTCACATCAAGTCACTGAGTTTAAACAGTCAAAATTTCACTCAGGTTAAAACATTCAAATAATTTAATGTGGTGAGATTAACCATTCAAATAAACCGCCCAGAAGTAAAATTCTTCTTAATCAATATACATTGGTTTTCTAGAAAGAAAAGTGTGTAGCTTTATCAAGCACCTAGAAATCCAAACCACTGACAAGAAAAAATAAAAAAATTCGCTGAGAAAAATTCGCCCCCAAGTAAACGAAGTGCAGCCGAAGAAGTAGAAATCGTCAGGAAAACAAAATGAGATATAAAAATGCAGGAAATGTCTACCAAGATATAAAAATGATGTATAAAATGAGATAACAAACAAGATATAAAAACATAGAGTTTAAAGAAAAATTCACCATCAATAAAATTTTGCAGGGTTAATTTAAATGCATCAAGGCACAATACCATACACTACCTAGAGCAATGAACAGGGGTAGACGACTGGAAGGAAAATCCTTTGCTCATCATCCACGCACAGAAAAGCAGGCTGTTTATATCCATAGGTCTATTAACACCAAAGTGACGACCATAGATCAGTCTCCTGGCCGACTTCTAAGACGTGGATTGATGAGTTGGGGATGAAGGAAAAACTTTATAAACCACAAATCATCACAAATCAATAAAACCATAGGACAGACAAGACATGCATGGATCGAGGCCATGGGAATCAACCAACAATGAGATAAAGGCTATCGGGAAAATTTCAGTCATCAACTAGAATGCTAAGACAATCATTTTCTTTACCCAATTAAACAGACATAACTAAAAGCATAAATCATACCAACAATATACCATGCAGAAATAAGGGAAGCGTATCATAGCCCAAGTCCCCAACTCTGAGTTGATGTCTTCCGCGCTTCGTGCAATTCCTGCATGTCGACCGATGAGACTTCACCGGTACCTCCCAACCAACGCTCGGGGTACTCTTCTTTCCCCTTAGCCCCCTGAGCCATAGATGGGCCACACACACTAACCATAGAATCAGCTAGATCCCAACTCGCCTCGCAAGGACGAGCTACCACTCCTCACCGAGGTGGGTATCCCAACCCCCACAAGCTAAGTCAGTCAAGTATAAATTTCTCTAGCGTAATGTTACGCATAACATAAGAGATCATTCATCCTCCTCCTCCTCCTCCCTTCTTTATATAGATTTTCTAAGACAAAAACCATCCCAAAATCCCTTTTAATTTATTGTTCATTAATTTAATTCAATAATAATCCTCCCCGTACATGTGTCACCCATCCCCTTCATTGCACCATAAATTAATCTCCTTAATTAATTAATTACCCCTATTTCCCTCACCCACCTAAAATCATTCCTAAAATCGCTCCTAGGTGTCCCCATATTCCCTTACAAGTTTTAATGACTTTCTCACTTACTAAATTACTAGTTGAGTTTAATTTAGAAAGTTATTAAATGTTAGATACCTTACTAAGTTAGACTTTCTACTTTTGCCTTGTGTTTCCCCTTTCTTTTTATGTTTCCACTTTTTCCTAGTTTCCTAATTATTTTAGATTTCCCTCTTTTCCTTTTTATTTAAAACTCAATTTGGCAGGTGTAGAAAATTAACATTTTCCCTTTTCTCTTTTTAATTAATAAATTTTAATTAGTATACGTGGCAAAATAATTAATTCCCCTTTTTTTAATTTTATCCCCCAAAAGATTTTTATAAATAAAAAGAATTACTCACCCCCTTCTCGACACATGATTAACGATGATTATCATTTTTATTTTTACTTTTACAACATATTTTTCTTTTACCGCAAGTTTCACCTAGATCTACATTTTAATTTTCGAGGTTGGGCGACAATTTATTAGGGAAATTGTTTTAAATTTTTCTTATCACATTATCCATCCTAAGGCCATATAGGTTTATTCATTTAATGATTAACAACACGACGTTCCCTTCAGGATGCACTACGTGCTCCAAGGGTGCCACTCGCCTCTTTCCATTTTTCATGCGACGAGCCCTTCAGGACGCACCATGTGCTCCAAGGGTGTCACTCGCCTCTTTCCATTTTCCCTCTTCGACGTTCCCTTCAGAATGCACCACATCCTCCAAGGGTGCCACTCACCTCTTGACTGACTTGGTAGACATAAAAAACCCTTGGATTCAATACTCCGCCAGGTGATATTTTGGGAGACTAAGGGCCTCTAAGGAATTAGGCCCTTGCCTTATTGCGGGCCCCTTAGAATCATCGTGAGCGATTGTCACAATCATCCCTCACGACATCATGGATCTTCTCAAACTAGGTAGTCGTTAACCTATAGTTCGATCCATGGCAAGAGTGCTAGTAGGTTCTGACAGGGTTGCTATCCACACCTCTCCCTCAACATCTCTGGTATTCGTGCATGACCCCTATAATCCACATGTGAGTCTGGTCAGCAAGCTATCTTCAGCCTACATCATCAACAAATCATGTTAGATATCATCCAATATCATATCATCTAATCATATATCATATGCAAAAATGTCAAATATAGAACAATCAGACTCCCAATAGTTCACTCCCTGACTCGATCCGGAGTCCAAGGGGTTCCATTGATGCCTCTGCATCCTCAAAGTCCAAAATCCTACACACTCAGGAAAATCAAGTCAATAACACATTTCTATGTCAATGCAACCAAATAACATTTCATTAATTCATAATGCCTCATAATCATAAATCAAATGCCCAAAAGTATAATAATCGGGATCACTTGCGAGCAAGTGTCCTCAAAGAATAAGTTTGTTCAGTGCACATAAGAATGAGATGTTACATACACCCCCTCTTTGTCTAAACTTCGTCTAGAAGTTTTACAGTATATAAGTGTCGAAATAATGTGTATCACAGTGTCATAAGAATATCTATCAAACAAAAATGGAAACTGTTGGCGCATATCATACACGTCCTCCTAGGTTGTTGAGTGCGGGCTATAATTGTCCCACTGGACCTTGACATGATCCACTGTTCGACGTCGTAGTTGTCGAAATCAATGATCAGGGATGCGGATTGGCTCAGCCATGAGCACCCCATCGCTCGATACCTAGAAGGAACTCATGTCAATAACATGTGTAGGATCACTAATATAATGTCTCAAAATGGATACGTGAAAAACATCGTGTATACGCCTCAAAGAATCAGGCAAGGCTACTCGATAGGCCATGCGCCCCTTCCTCTCGACAATCTCGAAAGGTACTACGAACCTAGGAGATAATTTATCTCCCTTTCCAAACTTGATCGAACTTTTAAGCGGTTTAACTCGCAAGAAGACTCGATCGCCAACCTCATATCTATAGTCGACACGGTGCGCATTGACATAACTCTTCTGTCGATCCATCGTTCCTTTAATCCTTTGTCTTATTGTTTTCATTTTCTCTTCCCTTTCTTGGATCACTTTTGGTCCCACCAGGACCTTATCCTCAAGTCAATCCCAACTCAAAGGCGTCTGACACAGTCGCCTGTAGAGAAACTCGAAAGGCACCATCTTAATGGTGCTTTGGTCACTGTTGTTATAAGATAATTCCACCAGTGGAAAGAATTATTCCCAACGCTTTTGTTGGTCCATCACGTACATGTGCAACATGCCCTCCAAGGTCTGGTTCATTCGTTCGGTTTGCTTGTCAGTCTATGAGTGATATACAGTACTGAAGTTAAGTTGGGTTCCTAAGGCCTCTTGGAAACTCATCCAAAATCGTCGAGTAAACACCAATCCTCAATCATATATAATCCTCTTAGTCAGGCCATGCAGCCTTACAATCTCACCAATAAAATCTCTAGTTATGTCAGGTGGCTAATATGTCCTACGCATAGGAATAAAGTGATCACTCTTCGTCAGATTGTCTACTACTACGAAAATCGAGTCGTGTCTCTTTGTCGTCAGTGGCAAACCAATGGTAAAATCCATCGAAATAACTTCCCATTTCAATTCTGGAATAGCATGTGGTTGTAGCAATCATGTTGGATGTCTATGTTCAGTCTTTACCTGCTGACATTCTAGACATTTGGCCGCATAGTTGACTATGTCTGCCTTCATTCCCTTCCATAAGAATAATGGTTTAAGGTCCACCCTCATCTTCGCGATTCCTGGGTGAGCCATATATACTAATCTATGAACCTCGCTTAGGATCAAGCTCCTCAACTCGTTGTTCAGTGGTACTTAAATCCGATTTTTAAATATCAATAATCCATCATTTTCAAACGTAAATCCTTCAAATATTGGTTCCATCATCGTGTTTTGTTCGAAAAAAACCCTCGACCTCTTTGTACTAGTCATCATCACACTGTAAAGTTAGAATCTTTTCACATAAATTCGTCTGAAGAGACAACATAGAAAAGATGTGTGGTCTCCTACTCAATTCATCTTCCACTCAGTTCACTGTTCCTTTTATGTAAGTAATCTCGAAGTCGTACTAGCTAAGAAATTCGGACCAACGTCGTTGTCACACGTTCAGGTCGCTTTGCGTAAAGATGTGTTGTAGTCCACAGTGGTGTGTCTTTAGTTCAAATTTTCATCTTACAAGGTAGTGTCTCCAAACATTCAAGGCATAAACAATGGCTAACAAATCCAAATCATGCGTTATGTACTTCTCCCCATGCCTTCTTAGTTTCCTCAAGATGTAAGCGATCACTCGATTGTCTTGCATCAAGACTCCACCTAAGTCTTCCTTAGATACATCAGTGTAGAAAAAGAATTCTGCATCCATTTCAGGAGCCTTTATTATCGGTGTTGTTTTCAACAACTCTTTGAGCCTCCCAAATGCTTCCGTGCATTTCTTGGTCCAAACAAACCTTTTTTTGTTCTTCTACAACTCCATGATCAGATTTTCTATCTTCGAAAATCCCTCAATGAACCATCGATAGTATCCTACTAAACCCATGAAGCTACACACTTCTCGGACCCTTGTCGGTGTAGACCATTCCATAATAGCCTCAAACTTTGTTGGATCCATGACGATACCTTCACCAGAGATGAAATTCCCTAAGTACTGAATCTTCGATTCATAAAATGACCATTTGGACAATTTTCCATACAATTTGTGCTCTCGCAGACACTTTAGTACCAAGCGCAAGTGCTCGTCATGCTCCTCCATCATCCAAGAGTAAATCAAAATATTGTCAATGATTACTTGGATGAACTTTTCCAAGTACTCGCAGAACACCCCGTTCATCAAACTCATAAATACCCCTGGGGCATTTTTTAGTCCAAACCGTAAAACAATAAACTCATAATATCCAAATCTCCTCTTAAAGGCTGTCTTAGGGACATCATCCTCCTTGATCCGTATCTAGTGATACCCTGATTGCAAATCAATCTTTGAGAATACCATTGCACCCTTCATCTGATCAAACATATCATCTATCCTCGACAACGGATATTGATTCTTGATCATTGCCTTGTTCAATCAAAATCATATCAACGAAAGACATAGTGATCCCAAGTTTCGGGTTGAACCTGCTCTAATACCATGTGTAACGTCCCCGGTCATTATGACTACAAGCGAAGCAACAATGCAATTTATTTTTTGTTTTCAGGAAAGAAAGTGACGATGAAAACAATTTAACCACACCACTGATGACGAACAAAAGCACACAGTCTAGGAAACAAGCAACTATTACTCCACTCTCTGTCACAGGGGCAACTTGGTGAAACATGCGTAGGACAACAAGGAGGAACGACTACCCGCCAAACGCAAACAAGACATGCCTACAAGGTAAGAGACAACATCTCCCTCCTGACACAACAACCTTGATGAACAAGACTAGAACTTGAAGGCGCAAGTACCAAACTCATGAAGGCATTCCACCCATGTGCCAAAAAAACTTACAATGATCGACAACACTCTCATTGAATGCATCGACTCTGACCAAGTTCTCTTTCACCGCTATCCAATAGGGTGAGCCATGATCCCCTCATCGGGAATCATGTCGTCCCCAGGTGATAAACATGCCAATAACCTTGGCACAACACATCCTATCTGGACCAAGGACTCTAGATAAATCTGACGCGCTAGGACGAAATAACTAACAAGGAGACTAAACCCACACCCCAAGCAACAAGTCGACAAGAAGCAGGATGATGTCAATAAGAAAATGCAAGTTGTTACATGACTTCACGAACAACCCAACCCATTCATCTAGTTTGATGTGGATAATTACAAATTTAGTTTATCATTAATTGCACTCTAATTTAGCAAGTTTAACTTACCTTTTAGTCAAGACTCACCAATCTCATTTAATCATTAATTACAAATTAATTTGGGCAATTCTAAACTAATCCAAAAATTACAATCTTACTAGAAATTGACATCATATAAAAACATTAAACATATCAATGCAGAATGCTACATTGAAACGCTCATCAACACCTTAAATTACAGCTTGTTGTCTATCTATACTAACAGTACCAAAATGACAGTTGTCTATTAACATAAAAGAATCTGCTAAGAAGTGACAATTCCATTAAAGCCATATACAATCAGTCAGAAACTAAATCAATATACATATAATGATATTTACTGCCATATGCATTTAATGAGATTTACTGCCATATGTATTTAATGAGATTTACTACCATATGCATTTAATGAGTTTTAATGCCATAATCATCCAAAGAGATTTAATTTCCATAGGCCTGATCATAATTAATGTCATTTAGAGCCATTCAATGCAGTCGATGCCATCGCTAAAGATATCCTATAACAATACTTATTACTGCTAATTAAAATGGAGGGAAGCTATCCAAAACCAACAATACCAACTAGACACGCTGCCAGGTGAAATTAAAACTCATGGGTAAGAACGTCGAAGCATTTAGTTAGTCATCTAACAAATGCTAAATCGATTTTCATCAACGTAGAATCCAATATTTGACTGTCTAAAAAGGTAAGAAGTTGACGAGTAAGGTAAATGTAAGTTACCATTGCTGTAAAACTATGGTGTAATTACATAGTGGCTGTCAAAAATAAATCAGGATGCATGTATATAATCAATCACCACGTAATCTAAATAAAATACAACTGAATAAATAATGTGTCTTTAATCAAATTTATGCACTGACTATCATTTAAAAATGGAATGGGGGGGAATCGCAGAGATGGTATAGGCAGCTTGCACAGGGAAGATTGTAGAGATCCCTGCCAGTTTTAGTGGCCAAAAACGTAGAGGTAAGGGTGTCACAACATATTCAAGGTTCCAAATCGTAGTTGGTAAGGTGTTACAACAAATTTGTGGTTACAATTCGTTGATGGTGTCACAACAAAGCCAAGGTTAAAATCGTTGTTGGTAAGGTGTTACAAAAATTTCCTGGTTACAATTCGTAGATGGTGTCACAGTAAAGCCAAGGTTACAGTCACAATTGGTAAGGGTTAAATAATTTTCATGGTTTCAATTCGTAGATGGTTTCACCACAAGTCGTTGATTTTAAATAGTTAAACTTTCACTAAGGTTAAAACATTTAAATAATTTAATGCGGTGAGATTAACCATTCAAATAAAACACCCAGAAGTAAAATTCTTCTTAATCAATATACATTGGTTGCCTAGAATGAAAAGCATGTAGCTTTCTCAAGCACCTGGAAATCCAGACAACTGACCAGAAATAAAAAAGAGTTCGTTGGGCAAAATTCACTCCCAATTCAACAAAGTGCAGCCGAAGAAGTAGCAATCACGAGGCAAACAAAATGAGATATAAAAATGCAAGAAATGTCCAGCAAGATATTAAAACGAGGTATAAAATGAGATAAAAAATGAGATATAAAAATATAGAGTTTAAAGAAAACTTCGCCATCAATCAAATTTTGCAGGGTTAATTTAAACACATCAAGGTGCAAGACCACACACTACCTGGAGAAATCAACAGGGGTAGACAATTGGCAGGAACATCCTTCCCTTCTCATTCATGCACTGAAAAACAGGGTGTTTAGATCCATAGGTCTTTTAACACCGAAGTGACGATCATAGATCAGGCTCCTGGTTGATTGCTTAGGCGTGGATTGATAATATGGGGACGAATGAAAACATTTATAAACCGCAAATCATCACAAATCAATAAAATAATAGGACGGTCAGGACATGCAGGGATCAAGGCCATGGGAATCGATCAACAACGAGCTAAAGGCTATGGAGGGAACTTCAATAATGAACTAGAATGCTAAGACAATCATTTTCTTCACCCAATTAAACATATAGAACTACAAGCATAAATCACACTAACAATCTACCATGTAGAAATAAATGAACCATACCATAGCCCAAGTCACCCACTCCAAGTTGATTTCCTACGCACTCAGTGCAACTTCCACTTGCCGACCAATGAGATTTCACTAGTACCTCCTAGCCAACGCTAGGGGTACTCTACTCCCACCTTAGCCCCCTGAGCCTCAGAGGGGCCACGCACACTGACGAGAGAAACAACTAGCTCCCAACTCACCTCGCAAGGTCGAGCTACCACTCCTCATCGATATGGGTATCTTAACTACCATAAGCTAAGTCAATCAAGTATAAATTTATGTAGCATAACGATACGCATAACAAAAGAGATCCATCCTCCTCTTCCTCCCTCGTTTATATAGATTTTTTAATTCAAAAACCTTCCCAAAATCCCTTTTAATTTATTGTTCATTAATTTAATTCAATAATAATCCTCCCCATACATGTGTCACACATTCCCTTCATTGCACCATAAATTAATTTTCTTAATTAATTAATTACCCATATTTCCCTCACCCACCTAAAATCATTCCTAGAATCACTCCTAGGTGTCTCCATATTCCCATACAAGTTTTAATGACCTTCCCCCTTACTAAATCACTAGTTGAGTTTAATTTAGAAAATTCTTAAATGCTAGATATCTTACTAAGTTAGACTTTCTGCTTTTTCCTTGTGTTTACCCTTTGTTTTTATTTTGCCACTTATTCCTAGTTTCCTAATTATTTTAGATTTCCCTCCTTCCCTTTTTATTTAAAACTCAATTTGGCAGGTGTAGAAAATTAACGTTTTCCCTTTTCCCCTTTTAAATAATAAATTTTAATTAGTATAAATGACAAAACAATTAATTCCCCTTTTTTTAATTTTATCCCCCAAAAGATTTTTATAAATAAAAAGAATTACCACCCCCTCCTCGGCACATGATTAATGATGATTATCATTTTTATTTATTTATTTTTATTTTTATTATTACAACATATTTTTCTTTTACCGCGAGTTTCACCTAGACCTAGATTTTAATTTTCGAGGTTGGGCGACAGTTTATTAGGGAAATTGTTTTAAATTTTTCTTATCACGTTATCTGTCCCAAGGCCATCTAGGTTTATTCATTTAGTAATTAACAACACGACATGCCCTTCAGGATGCACTACAAGCTTCAAGGGTGCCACTTGTCTCTTTCCATTTTTCTTGTGCGACGTGCCATTTAGGATGCACCACGTGCTCCAAGGGTGACACTCGCCTCTTTCCATTTTTCTTGCGCGACATTCCCTTTAGGACGCACCATGTACTCCAAGGGTGCCACTCGCCTCTTGACTAACTTGGTAGACATAAAAAATCCCTGGACTCAATACTCTGACAAGTGATCTTGTGGGAGACTAAGGGATTCTAAGGAATAATACTCATACCTTATTTCGCTCCCCTTAGAATCATCATGAGCGACTTTCACAGTCGGCTCTCACAACATCGTGGATCTTCTCGAAATAGGTAGTTGTTAATCTACAGTTCGAGCCACAATGGGAGTGCTAGTAGGTCGTGGTAGGTTTGTTGTCCACACCTCTCCCTCAATGTCTCTAGTAGTCGTGTGTGACCCCTCTACTCCACATGTGATTCTGGTCGGAAATCTATCGTCATCTTGCATCATCAACGAATCATGTCAGATATAGTATCCAATATCATATCATCTAATCAGATGCACAAATGTCAAATATACAACAATCAAAACCCCAATAGTTCACTCCCTGACTCGATCCAAAGTCCAAGGGGTTCCATCGATGCCTCTGCATCCTCGAAGTCCAAAATCCTGCACACTCCGGAAAATCAAGTCAATAGCACCTCTCTATATCAATGCAGCCAAATAACATATCACCAATTCATAACGGCTCATAACCGTAAATCAAATGCCCAAAAGTATAATGATTTGGATCATTTGCAAACAAGTGTCCTCAAAGAATAAGTTTGCTCAGTGCGCTCAAGAACGGGATGTTACAGACATGCAGAATTGCCGCCTATTCTGCAACAAGTGTGGAAACTAGAACACGTGGTGCATTGAGTGTCCCAACCATCTATCGAACTTGAACCAGAGACTAATGTATGTTGAAATTGCAAAACATTATCCATTAAACCAGAGAGAAAACCTGTGAAAATGATATACATGGGGTGAACCCGGGCATCCATATTGACAGAGCCGAAAGATTAAAGGTTGGCGACAAGTCGGGCATTGGCTCTTCTGAGGCTTGCTTTACAGGGAGTTCGGTAGGGCATCCAAACATTTGTTGAAGATGATCTGGTGGTGTTGCTGCTCTGCCAGGTCCTTTCTCATCTCAAAGATCAAGTCCAAGTGGTCTTCCATGAGTCTACAAGTGATGGGAGTTGGGTGAGTATGTTCATCATAAGGGTATTCATCCATGGTAGCAGCAGTGGAGTCGTTTGCGACAACAAAATCTGTGATAGGGTCCTCATCCATGGTGGCAGCTAAATTCTATCCCAAGTGATCCTCCAGAGGAGAGACTTCTTATTCCATGATGCAACCCATCTCGAGTAGCTCTTGGAAAGGAATGGTGGTGCAGGTGACAAGCCGGTGCTCCAAGGCGATTGACGGCAGGAAAGGAAAAATTTCCTCCCAATTGGGAGGAATTTCTTCTTCCACTGAGCACCCGCCATGGAGACCCTCTATATTGAAAGGATGGCACTCTGGTTGATCTTGTTCAAACCAATTCTGACCATAAGAACCCGGATGGTCTGAGCCCCCTAGTATGGGAGCTCGAGAGCTTGGTCTTCACTGGTTGTGTCTGCCAAACCAACTGTAGTAGGTTGGCCCTCATAGGCGCTTCCCTCTTTCTTGTGGCATGGTTGAGCAGAGTACCAAGCAGACATATACACCAGTAGTACGAGCTAAGTCGTGGAGGAGAAAAAACAAAATGATACTGTGCATAGCACCCATGTGCCCAATATAGAAATTCCCATAGGACGAAAAGACCAGGAAGATGAAGGATTTGATGGATCTGGTAGCCATTACTGCAGAAATAATGGCCATAATCGAAATCGCACTGATGTCAAGGAGCCGAACCTAGGTCTCCATTAAGGCCCAACACACTAAACCTTGGCACTTATGCAAACTAACCACCGTGACTGAACATGGGAGGAGGGTGGTGGCGAGGGGCTTTAACTACCCTTGTAATTGCCCTATTTAATGATGTGTGTGGTCCATGTGTCACCCCATCCAAAAATTTTAACGAATTATGTTACATGCAGGTCTCCTCCATAATATTTCAAACTATTGAATTACAATTAAACTTTTTAAAACCTATAATATGAACTCATGTAATATGATATTGATCTGTAAGTGAATTTCACATATATTTCATGTAAGTTCACCTATCATGTTTTATTATCATGTTTTATCATAAACCAAGTGGATTCATTAAGTTTATTATTTTAACTTACTTCATTCTTATAATTTATTAAAAATTTAACATAAATATACTTTCTTCACAAAGTATTTGGGTTACATTTCTATTGATTATCTATAACATATAAAATAGTCTTCCCATGGTGGTCATAGTTCATGTTAGCTCGTTTTCTTGTAATAGGGAGATGGTTTCACTCTATTAATTATTTGATTCAAGACTAGAGAGACATTGTATATCGAAATCATGATTGATAATTCCAAGCTCTATGTGGGCGTTGACCCAGTCTTCCCTTGCAAGTGGCACAACCTCACCACGGAATTGCAACTTATCCAACCCACCCGTGTGTGCAACGAAGACCATCCGAACAAGTTGTATTTTGTTATATTGTGCTTTTGTAATATCCAAGTTGGACTTTTTCAACTCTAAACATCCACACGTGTATAAGTGGCAAAGAAAAATAACATCCCAGCAATGTGAGAATCTATAAATTAGCACAGCCACATAATTGTGGCTGATCAATGTAGAAAGGCTGATAAGATGAAAAGAATCCTTAAAAGAATATATTAAATTTTATTATTGATTAACAAATAAACGGACGGTTAAGCTTTATTTATGTGGTGTTAATATTTTAATTTCTATTAATCATTTACTGGCAATCAGTTAGCTATCAAAGTAATTTTTAAATATGATTAGATAAATGTAAAAAAGTAAACACATAAACGGATGTCTTTATAATAGCTAGGAAGTTAATGATTGAAATCACAACCATTTATTTTGTGTGACTACTAAGAATATTCCAGCCATATTTAATCATGACCATAGAAAACTTATTAAGCACTAAACCCCTATTAAATCTACCCATTGTCAATAGGTGTACGCCTGTAATAATAACCGGTTTTCTCCAACCATACTTTAATTAGACAGTTAATTAGACAGTATCTCTCTGAATTTTCAAATTCGATGGTGGAAAGATTGAGGAGTGGGTTAATTTGGGAGTAATCTTTCCTCTTTAGTTATTTTTTTGGTAGGTTTTTTAGCGACTCGTTTTTAAATTTCGAGTTAATCTAAAATTTTGATAGAATTTTTTGAGCATCTGGGTTGTTTAAAATGACGCAAAACCTCGAACTTTGATCAATGTGAAACTCAGACTACCCCTAAAAATCTGACCAGATACAAATCTTTTTTTTTTAACCTTAAAAACAAAACTCCAAAAGAAAATTGTTACTCAATTAAACTACTCCAAAGCTTCATGGAACAACAGTAGTATGGATGAGAGAGAAGTGTGGAACCCAAAACACGTCGAAATTTGAATTCGTCCTCCTAACTTTGTGTAGCAGCCGCATTTGAGTTGATAGTTGGAACGTGCACTCCAAGCTAGGGTTTCACGTGAAACCCATGGAGACAAAAGAATACGAGGAGTTGGAACGTGCACTCCGAACTAGGGTTTCACGTGAAACCCATGGAGACAAAAGAATACGAGGAGTTGGAACGTGCACTCCGAACTAGGGTTTCACGTGAAACCCAACTTGGTCAATTGGACGTCATCTGTGATTTCGTAAAGAGCGTAACGCTTTTGAATTT
>ML778272.1:900245-910748 GCA_009831015.1 Picea engelmannii | reverse complement strand
ATGTGCATACACCATGGTGGTATGTGAGCATTGACTTTCAAAGTTTTTCCAGCCGCCATTCAAAACATTGTAAAGCTCATAATTGACCTAGCAGTCCAAATCCAATTTGGAGGATGAGATCTGGAACGTGGGCCTAGTTGATTCAGTACATACTTTCAAGATATTTAGAGGCAGTTTTCATTTAAGTCTTGTAAGTCTTGCCTTCAAAGTGGAACTTGAGTTTGACTATTAATAATTTATTTTCAAATTCTATTGGAAAGTAAATTTATTTTATGAAATGATTTTTTTTTACTATATTTTTTGGGAATATTGAACCATAAATTGTTAAAACAACAGATTTGAGTGATTATTTTTGTATAATCAAAGTACTCCATAAATTATTCACCATACTAAATCTATTTCTACATTCAAAAATTAATTTTAAACAATAAAAAATAATAATTTATTATAAATTTATATTAATATATATTTTATTTCATATATACTAAAATTTAAAATTTAAAAAGTTATCCCATATATAAACTGGAAAAAAAAATAACATGTCAGAACAAATTCCCAATCGCTATAAGTTGAACCTAAAAACTTATTTTCCATCAGTATAATAATGAAAACCATATATACTATAAAATGGAAGTGACTTTATCATATATGCATGTCCTTGATTTATACATCGACACACTTTATTTAAAAAAAATCAATAACATACATATACTTAATTTTTTTTAGATGCACTCAAATATGAATATAAATATACCTTTTTTTTAGATGCATCAAATATGAATATAAATATGATAATTGTTTTGCAATATTTAAAATTAGAAAATTCAAAACAAAAATCAATCGCATACATATACTTAAATTTTTTTAGATGTAATCAAATATATGAATATAAATATGGTAATTGTTTTGCAATATTTAAAATTAAAGAATTCAAACATAAATGTTCACCACAAACTTGATTTTCATAAATGAGTTGACCTCATTCTCTCAAATCTACTATATGCTTGGTTAAATCTACTATATGATGGATTATGTACACAATTATTTTTTATTATATTATTTTCGTAAAATTTGAATTTAAATTTTATTTTTAAATATTTTATTTTTTCATAGTGTTAATAATTTTAGAGTGAATTTCACCCACCCATATCTTTCATGTACATCTTAAACCCTTTCTTAAATTCAACTTAGGTTTGAAAAATATTCTTAAATCAGTATTCATCTATTCACCTTATCTTTTTAGATAAATATATAAATGAAAGAAAAAGAAATGACATAATCTCTTCTTATTTATTAATATAACATGCTCAGTCAATATTTCCCACCACGTTACCGATAGCCACAGAATTTCAAAACCCAACCTTCAAACCATATCCAACATCATGATATTCTTACTTCTAAAATGAGGTGTTTTCCTCAATAGTGACAACTTGATATCTACGGCTCATTTCATTTTGGCACATACGTAACTAACTATTTCTTAAACATCATATCTACGGCTCATTTTGGCACATGCGTAGTTAACTACTTCTTTAAAAATATTACGTGGCCAACGGCTCATTTAGGAACATACGTAACTAATTATTTCTTAGTTACGTAACATATTACGTGGCCCGATTCATTATTGACAAGAAAAACAGTAAAAATTAAAGAGAGTAGTTTTGTGGCCCGATTCATTATTGACAAGAAAAACATTAAAAATTAAAAGAGAGTAGTTTTGCTGATAAAAACATTAAAAATTAAAAGAGAGTGGTTTTGCCCATGTGTACCATGGCTATTTGAAAAAATTAAAAGATAAGTTTTTGTTTTTTTTTTCAACTATCATTGGAATAAAAGGACTATTCTGATTAAGATTTTATTTCCAATTATTATTGAAATTTTACTATATAATTATTGATGTCAAATCTTATTAGTTGTTGACGGGCGAAAATGAACACTCGGAATCGCTAACTGGAAGAGTGGATCCAGTCCGGGGTTGTCTAAATAACCCAAGCCGTTTGGGATGATCCACTCTTACGGGCTTAGCGGCTCCATTGGCGGATCTAAGTCCTAAAAAAAACAAAAAAAAACTACTTGTAAATGAACTAATCTAAATAAAAATAACAATTAAAACAAACTAATAAACAAATCTCAACTACTAATATATACAATTTACTATCTAATACTATAATAACTCTATGAAATTTAGCATTCAACTATCAACAGACTTAAATTTTAATTACAAATGTACAATATTTACAAATTACAGATTTAAATGAAAAATCATTTGTAAATTGTCCTAATACAACAAAACTATTGTTTTTTTTATTTTTATAATTTTATGAGAAAGAAATAAAATTATAAACTATCTAAGCTAAGCAACTAAAATAATAATTCTAATTGAGAATCTAAACTATATATATATCTATCTAAAATACTTAAATAACACTCATAAATTAACTATTAAATAACATATAGCAAACTGACCTGAAGTAATGCTTCAGGTTTGTCTTGTGTACAATAGTTGATTCAGTTGTTCGGTGGGAGGAAACCCGCACCAGATTATCCACGAGCTTCTCGTAAACTAGAAGCAGCTGTGCTCTTCAAATATAAATGACAGGACAAACAAGACATAAAATATAACAACAATTTTATGACTACAAATCATCACAATTAGATAAATCTGTGTGCAATAATTTGTGCGAAACAATTCAATTAATGAAAAAGATAAACCTGTTTTCATTAAATTGAAATAAAGTGATTGCTGTATTTTTAAATAAGAGAGGTCAGATATGGACAACATATAAATTAAATCACATCAACATGCAATGAATCATGATAGCTAAAGTAGTCGATAATTAATTGTAAACTGATATGCAGAAAACTTGAAACAAAAGTTTGATATATTGAAAGTGAAAGCTGTTACAAGACATCAACTTTCATCCCAGTCTATATCATAAATCCATAGTCTGGTTCTCTCCACAGTGATGATGATCATTACAAAAAATAACAAGTATTTAAAGACCTTCCATAGGGTAAAACATCCCTGTGGGAATTATCAAAATAGTTTACCAAAAATCTGGGGATAATATCCCAAGTCTCTATTTCTGACTTAAGCTAACAACTTAAAACAAAAACTACATCACAAAAGTATCTCCTAAACTGCTACAACATGCCCAATTGATCATTGTAATTCGTATGCACCTTAAAGAGGACAAGAATAGACAAGATTAGAGGATATTTTATTGATAAAATTGACAAAAAACTATTTTTTAAGACTAGCTACAGAATCTTGTGATTATGTAGTTGGTCTAAATTGAACATAGAACCGTTTCAAAACCAATTCAAATCTTAACAGAATTATATTAAAACTATTAAACAAATATTTGATTGCTAATTAGAAACCAAACGAATCATTCAAATCAAAACTTGTATGCAAATTGAGACAATCGAAATCGTGGCCAACCGAATGGTAACAGAGATACACGCACTCTGTTCAACATTTGTTATCACTAATTCGGGGTAAACAGAATCGCTTAGATAATTTGAAAGAAATGAAATCATTTTCATGAACCAATTTTAATCGATACAAATTGTAACCGGTTAAACAAATCATTCATTAACAAAATCATTTTTTCAAAGTCAAAGCTAACAGAGTCGTTTTGCGAATCAATAGATTGTACATTATATTTACCAAGCCACTCATTGATATTGGCGCATTACACACATAAAGGATCATACCAATTCAATCCTACATAATCGTTTCAAAATCAAGCCAAAAGAATTGGATCGAGCCAGCTTGGGATCGACATAATCCAAAAACAACGAAATCGTATCAATCCAAAAAATAGCTGTGTTTTGATTTTAGAACATAAATCTCCTGTACAGGTCAGATGCAATCAAAATCCAAAATGAAAAATATTGATTCAATTTAGAATGGAATCGTTCATAGTAAATCGAAGTCAACAAGATTGTTTAGAAACAAACAGAACTTAATCAAAATCATACCCAATCGACTATCCACACAGAATTGTTTCAAAAAGCAATCCAAACAAAATCCAAAACAAATCAATCATTTAGACTAAACTGAGAATAATAAAATCTCATTAACTAAATTGTAGCTGTCTCCGAGTTTAGCAAACAAATTTCCCATTCATGATTTATAACAAAATTGTTTTGGTAAAACAAGAGTAACAAAATCATTTTGAATCAAAACGAACAGAGCTATTGAAAGAAAATCCAATCGGTTATATTAATTCGAAACCAACTTATAAAACAAAATTAATATTGAAATTCACACCTGAGCAGTAAGAAAAAGGCTTTGATCATGATAACTTGGAATTGACAAAGGCCGTTGCTGCTTCGACGTTCCTAAAGACAATTCAACCGGTGGTTTTATGTTTCTTCTCATTGGTCTGAAGCCTGTCTCTTTCTTTTGACAACACTGTAACTTTCTCCTCTAACGATTTGATCTTTGATTGCAACAAGGGAACATCGGCGTAATAACTCTCTAGCCAAACATTACATTGGATGCATGATGGTTGCTCAGGCTTTGGCATCACATGCGAGGGTTTGCTCAGATTACCAGGGGTTTCATTGTGCATCTTGATTCCCGGGTAATTTGGGTCATTTTTTAGGCAAGGGGGTAACTTAGAGACATAGTCATAGGGTTTCTTAGAGCATAGGCCATTAGAATAGGGGTACTCTTCATCTAGGAGACGCTCGATATCAGAGTCCGAGTCCTCGCTCAACACTATGGGCTTTTGGTCGATGTTCTATTTAGGTTTGTTCCGGGAAAGTCTTGATATCAATCGAGCATTTTTCTTCCCCCTTCTGTCGACAATAGTATCACTGATGTCTTTCTTCCTCCCAGGTATTTTGACGGCCTTAATATCATCCTTAGAACACAAGTTAACCGAGGCATCAGGTATGTCCAAGTCGGGGCAAACTGAGGGTTTGACAGGGGGTAGAAGGATATGAAGTGGCACGACTAGTCCAACCAAAGTCTGACTGACCACAACCTTGTCGATTTGAGCAGACTCTGGATTAGCAAAGCCATTTCTAGATATAAAGGCTTGCCAATTATCGCTACTAATGTTTAAATGGTGGACAATAATGAGTCTAATCAAGCCGTGATGAAAAAGGTTGCTATCAGCCTTCTCGTGCTTGAATCTCTTAGACATCTTGTAAAGACTACGCAATAAGTATTGTGGCATGTTCAAAGGATATCCCATGAAATTCATCAATAACCAGAGGTGATAAAAAAATACCAAGCCATACCGACCTTCACAGGTCACAAACTGTTTAACAATCACCAACAGATCGTGCCACCTAGGTTTGAGGGTAGAAATAGGCATACCTTTATCACAGGAAACAACCTTTCTTGATTTGAACAGTAAAGGCCATGGCACCTCGTCGAATTTGGAGTTTTTAAACCACCTTTGGCCCATTGCTGCTAGTCCTGTAGCAGAGCTTATGAATTCTTCATTCAGCTCGAGTTGTATGTCACCAACTTTAGCCCTGCACCCGTCAAAGGTAAGGGAGAATTGTTGGGAAACCGAAAGGTTGAAACCCTCGAACCTTTGTATAAACACCATCCAACCATTGTTTTCTAAATCCTTACGGGCATTATCGAATAGCAACAGAGTTTGGCTACCATTTCGTTCTATGCGCACCACTGGTGCCATAGATAGGAGCACAAAGTGAGCGAGGTGAACGGGTAAGGGTTCGAACAGAGTATACGCAGGGTTGATAACTCACAGGCTCTCCTAAAAACTAGCAGAGGTGACCCGGGATAGGGGGCAAGCATTAATGACATAATGTGCGAAGGTGGTGGAGCTACCTTAGCCCATGCAAAATAGTCATTTCCCACAGTACAATCGTCGGCGCATATAACGATTGAAAATTACTGTTGCATATATTAAAAACCATGTCATTCAAACAATTAATGAAACCTATGGTAATTCGACCAAATATTTGTGCAAGCATAGTTTTAGCATAGTTTTAAAACCAAAATAATGATTCGAAATCAACACCAAGGGTTCGATCACACCAAAGGTATAACCACAACGTCAATGTGTTTTCATGAAACCAATGTGTAAAAGAAATCCATGAAATAACATAGAAATCAAACCACCAATGCATCACAAACTTGATCATAAGAATATCATCATAGTCTTGTAAAACGAAGTCATATTAACAATTAAAAAATGCCAAATGAGTAAAGATCTTGGAGTCTTTCCAATTGTGCAACTATAATCAAATTGGAAACGCAATGAACACATAGACAAGAGTAACCAAAATAACCAAAACCATTTTTTCGCGCTTGCAGTCGTGAAAACGAGAACCAAGGTAAGTGTGCGAACGCACGAAATAATAGTGTCATTTTATTGCAAATATTGCAATGAAAATCAAGTGTTGCAAAACACTGGTGTAGGCAGCTTATAAGGACAATATACAAATGTGAATTGGCTGCCAACACTAGTTTAATGGGTTAAGGTGTGGGTTTCATTTACCTCTAGATCAATATCTTTGTTGTGAATTTAGTAGAGAGGAAACATCCAAAAACAGTCATATTAAATGTTGTGGTTTCTAAAAGATTAAATAACTAGCAAAAATGACTCGCGGCTGGAGAATGACGAAAGGGGAGTCATGACTGAGCTGTGACTCCAACACAGAGCACACATAAAACGTCTGTGCAGGTCGTGGCATCAAACGACTTTTCATATATAAAAAATGAATGATTTCCATAAAAATGAAACGTGTGCAGAGTGTTTCTTAATGATATAAACATGGATTTCATATATTTTAATCCTCCTTAATCATTTGAACGTGGAAATTATGTATTTTTACAGTAAATTTATAATGTGATTAGGTAAATGTAAAAAAGTAAACATGTTAACGAATGCCTTCATAAATGCAAGGAAGTTATGAACAATAAATTTGACGCATTGATTTTGGAGGATGACTAAGAATATGCCAGCATATTCAATGCTTAGCCATCAGATTAGAATTTAAGATTAAAATATCATTAATTGTGCCCATTGTCAATAGGTGTATGCCTTTCAGCGTAATTATTAATGAAATTTGATTTTTTTATTGATTAAATTGCATTTTTTAAAATACAAATGGATTTAATAACCTGGACTATTATTTTATCACCATTGTGTAATCTCAATTTCAACAACTGATACATTTCATTTCAACAATTTTTTAAAAACATAAATAAATTCAACTCTATGGAAAACTATTATTTCAACAATTCTTCTAAAAACTTTTGAAAACAAAAATGGATTTAGCTTTTTGTAAAACTTTTATTACATCAAAATTGTGCAATCTCAACCACTGATATCTTTAGTGTCAACCATTATTTTTCTAACCATCTATATTTTTCATTTTAACAATTCTTCTGAAAATTTAGCCACCCCATAATTTATCTGATTTGTTATGAGAAAGCAAATCGAAGCATGGAGATGATTTGTTATTAGCAAGCAAATCGAAGCATGGAGATGCAAGGAAGGATCATAGAAATGGGGTATTATATAAATTGTAAAACCAGTAGTCATAGACAAGAGATACGTGGAGTAGTCAACAAGCCGACCATTCCTGGTATTCTATTTGCTATATCTCTCCCATCCTTGTGCTCTGTTGGAGTGAACGTATCTCTATTTAGTTTTGCTTCTTCTCGTTTAAGTGCAATACAACCATACGCTAACAGAGTTTTATTGTTTTAATTTTTGAAATCCATCCAAATTTATTGTTGAATCTAGTGGACACATTCAATGATCGATTTTCAAAGTCTTTGTCGTCGCCATCCAACACATTCTAAATCGGAAAACATTCTAAATCTCTGGTCACCATGAAAATGCGATATACGAGTCCTAGTTGTTTTGGTATATAATTCCAAGCTCTATGTGGCCCTTTACCTATGAGGAGTTGGAACGATCGTTCTGAACTATGGTTTCACGTGAAAAACAAGGTGTTTTAGGTATTGTATGTGTCAGTTCCCAAAGTGTGTTTTTTTTATCGTGTACTTCTTGTGGGTGTGGGGCACTGCAACCTTTTTCCCTTGGTTGCTTGGAAAATACTAAGGACTCTCTTCTTGGCTATCCTCAACTCACACTCCTACTCCACTGCAACTCTTATATACTTGGACAATTGTTAACAACTCTTGTATACTTAGACAATTGTTAAGATTTTAATACTTAGTCATATATAAACATACATCAATGAACATGAGAAACCAAGATAATAACAATGGAAAAAATGAAACCCACATAAAAATAGTGGCAAGAACCGTGCCTAATATCCAACTAACTCTTTGTTATTGCGAAACACTTACAAGATGAGCACTCCCGACTCGGTTTACAACTTGGGTAAGTCACACGCTTCATCTCACCTCACCAACACACTCATACACTGATTCATCACACCAAGACTCTCTCTCACAACTGTCTCTGCAACCTCCTACGGTGCACCTCAAACGTGCCCTCAACCACAGGCTTGTTGTCACTTTGTTACCGTAGACTTCACATATTTCGGTTATGCCTCACACATGCCTCCAAGAGACCTACATTTCTAGACTTCCCAAATTCAATCCAAAAGAAGGTCGCCCCATTTCCATCACATAATCACCTCAAAGAAGCACAAGTCCTCCCATGTGGAGAGACTTGGCTCCTTGATGGAGCTCGCTTGTCTTCCTCTAAGCTTTCCTCAGAACCATAGAGCTCCTCTTGCTCTCTTCCAAGCCACCCTCTTTGTTTGTGCACCCTTGTGCCTTTATAGGCATTGGATCTCCAAATGATCCATCTAGGTGAACCGATACGACCCATGAGTTTTGCCCCTTCGCAATGTTGGGTTGACCTCTCATCTGGGCATGTTTGGGTGGCTTGCCTAGCTTACCCACTGAATGCTTCACTCCATCATTATGACGACCAATTGAACTCCTGACTGGTGCCCCCATATGTCAAAAGAACCCATTGTTTGGGTGAGTGCAGCGCTTATCCAAGTCAAGTCAACTTATTTAGGCATGCCCTCCTCATGCCTTAGCAGATTCATCCATCTGGTTGAGCACCCAAGTCTCTCCCTCAACCCTTAGTCAAATTGTATGTCCTCTGACTTGTGTGACTTATGTCTCAAGGCATCTCAATTGATTTTCCCTTGATACATTGCATTCCCAAGCTATCCCTTCTTGTCTAATATAAAAACACCATTGTTACACTTCGTTATGTCTACTGCGCTCATACCACTTTCTTTGTTCAACAATTCTAGCTTTCAAAGGTACCCAGAATGTCAATTCAATCAGGCGCGCATGTCTTTAGCTAGGGGTCTTACAATATGCATAAAGCATGGTGGGTAACGGGCATCAAATTTCAAAGTTTTTCCATTCTCTATTCAAAACATTGTAAAGATCATCATTGATCTAACCATCCAAATCCAATTTGAAGGATGAGAATGGGAACACGCGCCTAGTTGATTGAGTACATAATTCCAATATCCTTGGAGACTTTTACAAGTCTTCCCTTCCAAGTGGAACTTGGGTGACTATGACCATTGACAGCCTTACTTTCAAAATTGGAAGTAACCCATTATATAAGCGAGATTTTAAGGTTTAACACTTTTGCATGTGTATAAACTGTAATGATCCCAAGCCAAATTCTTTCTTGGAATCACTAACTACTACTAATTTATTGAGTTTTTAAGTGCATACAAGATTCATCAACACATGGAGATCACAATATATTCAAGATGTAGAAGAACAAGAAAAGATCTGACCTTTTTATTATGAGCAATGTAAAATCCATACAATAGATGGCCGATCTGGCATAAACCTCAGATGGCCGTACAATAAATAGATATGAGCTGCTACAAAATTCTCCCGACAATACAAAATGAGCCTCCAAAGGATGGATATAAAATGAAGACTAAATGAAGCAGATCTGAGCCATACTAATGCTCAACCTCCAAGCTGGAAAGTGCCACATCCTGCTAGAATGCTGAAGCCCTGAATAATTTTTCCCTGCTACCAAAAGTGTCCAATCATCCCGAGAAATATGCCAAATGATATATCAGGCAACTGCAAGGAAAACCCAGATGTCCAAATTCCTAAATCCACTCTCAAACTCCGTAGATCTGAATTCTCCACTGAATGGTGTGCCCCACTGGATGACTGAAACCCTAGTGAGTTTGACCCTGATGAAGGAGATTTCCAAATGATCTGAAAATCTCCAAGAATATAGATTGGGTGATGGTAAGAACAACCCAGGTGCCCGAATCTCCAAGATCCCTCTCAATCGCTGTAGATATGAAATCTCCACTGAATGGTGCGCCCCACTGGATGACTGAAACCCTAGCAGGTTTGGCCCTAATGAAGGAGGCCTCCAAATTCTCTGAAACTCTGCAAGAATATAGATCGGTCTATGAGAATCCCGTGGGAGAAGTTTTGGGCTCAGATCTCAAGCAGATCTCCCTAGATTTGAGTTTTACTGAATCACAGGATGTCCCCTATGGCTCCGAGACGTCCCA
>ML778272.1:881966-899613 GCA_009831015.1 Picea engelmannii | reverse complement strand
CATTCTTTATGTTCAAAATTGAGTTTGCAACTAATGAATTAATGGGCCTACAAAGAGTGAATTAATTGACAACAAAAATGATAACATAGAAAACACCAATCAACAAATAAATGGGGGAAAGTTATTTTTATTACTTCTGTCAACTGGTGAACAAAAACAAGGTTTTATAGTATAGAAATTATCTCACAAGCTTCTGCATTTAAAAAACATTTCACAAGATTTTATAGGGATACGAAACACCAATCAGTTGGGAAACCAAAAACACATTCAACGAAGAATAAATGAGTTATAACCATTGAGAGATGTGTTTTCACCACCCAACAATATCCACCTTAACAACAATTTCTCTAATATCTCACCCAACAAATTCAATCATCACTATTTTTCAAGCCAAGAGAAGCCAAACTCCACAACAAATTCTATAACAATACTAGTTTTGTGAACATCTTTCCACAATTTTCCTGAGTATGGACCTTCTCAAGAGCTACTCCACCTTTGTCAACAACTTGTCTTACAAAATGGTACTTGATATCAATATGCTTAATCTTATTGTGATAAGTTGGATTGGTGGCCAAATTGATAACACTTTGACTATCACATAATATATACACATTGTCTTGCACTCTTCCAAACTCATCCAAAACACCCTTTAACCAGATTTCATCTTTACATTCATGTGAGACAAAAATGTATTCTTCATCGGTAGTGGAAAAAGAAACTATTTCTTGAAGCTTTGACATCTAACTAACCGATCCTCCTGCAAGAGTAAAGACATATCTTGAAGGAGACCTCCTCTTCTCCAATTCACCTATGAAATCTTAATCAACATAACCACACACTTTATCATTACAACCATCAAAGGTGATGCAATAATTCCTTATGCCTCTTAGATACTGAAACACCCATTTCAATGTTGCCCAATGTTCTCTACTTGGATTTTCCATGTATCTACTGTCAACACCAACTGCATGTGAAATATCTGGGCTAGTACATATCATCTCATACATTAAACATCCTAATGCATTTTCATAAGGTACATGAGACATGTAATCATTTTCTTCTTTACTGCTAGGACATAATTCTGAAGAAATCTTAAAATGGGAAGCCAAAGGGACATTCACACATTTCATAGCATTCATACTGAACTTCATGAGTATTTTCTCCACATACTTTTGTTGTGTTAACCAAATCTTTCCATTTTTTCATTCTTTGAGTATTTACATGCCCTAAATTCATTTTGATACTTCTACATCCTTCATATCAAAAGTACTATCCAATTGAGCCTTTAACATTTTGATATCAACGATGATTTTTCTTACAACAATCATATTAGCAACATATAACACCAATATAATGAATATTTTATTGAAACTTTTGAAGTAAGAACAATGATCAGACTCACGTCTAGTAAAATTTTGGCTCACCATGAACGAATCAAACATCATGTACCATTGCCTGGGAGACTTCTTCAGACCATACAATGACTTCTTGAGATTGCAAACAAATCTTTTCTTGAGATCTTGAACAAAACCTTCTAGTTGTTCCATATATATCCCCTCATCCAAATCTCCATGAAAAAAATTTGTTTTAACATCTAACTGCTCCAACTTAAGATCATATAAAGAAACTAGTTCTAACATAGCACGAATAGAAATAATCTTAGCAACTGGTGAAAAGATTTCATGGAAATCAATACCTTCCATTTGAGAATACCTTTTTTCAACAAGTCTAGCTTTGTATCTTTCATTTCTACCATCAACACCCTTCTTTAATTTATATATCCACTTGCACTCAACCACTCTTATATCCTTAGAGATTTCTACTAGGCCCCATGTTTTGTTCTTTTCCAAGGCATCCATTTCTTCTTCCATGGCTATTTTCCATTTGGCACTTTCAACATCATCCATTTCTTCCTGATAGCAAGAAGGATCCCCATCATTAGTAATCAATGCAACACATGACACATAATATTCATACCTCTTGGGAGGATTTTTGTCCCGTGTATATCTCCTCAAGGATGGGTGTGGTGTTTCACATCTTCTTCTTGGTCCCTTGTTTCTGTAGATGACTGTGTCTCCAACTGAATTTCCTGATGTTGTGGTACTTGTTCCTCTTTCACTTCAACTTCTACAACATCTAATTTTATGAGAGGGGATTCACTAAACATTACTTCTTTGCTAATAATGATTTTTTTCACAGTAGGATCCCACAATGTATATCCCTTAACTAAATCATCATAACCAACAAAAATGTATGTTGACACCAAACGTTTTAGGTAAATATCATGCATGGGAACAAACGAAGTTATGCATGCTCATTCCAGTTTTGTGTGCACTCAAGTAGCTACGTGAAGGATAAAATGAGGCACACACGCTAGATCGATTTTTGATATTTGAGCACTAGATTGAGGTCTACCAATGTGCTTCGATTTGAGTTTTGTGATGTGCGCCAAAAATGAAGAAGACAACACATGCATGCCGAAATCAAGAAAATAATCTTTGGGAAATCTCCCCAAATGATTATTGCTAGCAACATGAGGGAACATGGAGACAAACTAAGATGAGTTGTGAAGGTAGTTAAGAAGGCCCTGATTCCCAAAAGGCTACATGGAATGCAAGAAGGTGACAGAAGTGTGCATGTTTGGTAGCTAGAGGAACAAGTGGGGAAGAAATTAAAGAGATAGAGAATTAGATAAGAGAAGGATATAAAAGAAAGCAAGGATGAAAAATAAAGGGTTCGTTCATTCACTAGTTCTGTCTAGTTCTTGGTTTCTAGTTAGTTATCTCATTAGTCAGTGGGTTCACCAATGTCATTAAAATCATGCTCTGAGAATATGTTTGTAATGTCTCTGGTTGTAAGTCTAAGTCTGTTGTATTTGTACTAGAGTCTGAAATGATGCGCATGGGACAATGCAATGCAATTTTGTGGAATTATCTGAGGAAAAAGTAAGACTCTGTTATTGTCAATGTATGGTTTTCTTCATATATATATGTGATTAAATGGACGATGATGGTAATAAAACTACAATGATTATGGACCTATATCGTATATGTTTTGCTTCGAATTACATGTAGTGTTTGTTTTATGCATTTGTAATTGTTAAGTAATTTTCAATGAAACATATGAATATCAACCCATATGGATCTCTGTGTGTTTATCCCTTCATCCTCGACACAAGACCACATGGTTTATGTTATCCTCATAGCATCTCATGTGATACCTTCTTCAACATTGACTAAGGATTGATATGTCAATTCTTTGGTTTTTTTTTGGTCACCTCTGGATGAAACCTGGGTCTTAACTCCCCAACATTGAGAAATATGCATGTAAGTGTGAAAAAAACCAACAAATGGTTTAGTTTCCAAGACCGAAAAGTATTGTATTATATTAGGAAGGAAAAGAATGAGGTGGTATCCAGCGCAGAAAGAAATTCAAGATTGGTTAACTGCAAAGGAACATGAGTTTTCCATTGGGAAAACTCAAGGTCTGAGAGTCAATGTGGAGCGATGGAATGATAAGAATCTCTACACTGATATGCATGATAATTTCTTTGTCAAATTTCCCTATTTATTATATGAATGGTTGAAAAGACGGCTTGCTAAAAATACTGCTTTGAGGCCTCTAGAACTAGTGGTTTTGCATCATGTCACACTTCATAGGCTGAAGGAATTGGAAAACAAGTGGACTCGAGCCATTGATTTTTGGTTTTCTTGGGTAAAAGAAGGGTATATAATCGAATTTGTTGTGGAGTACATTGATTCTTTCAATGAAGCTGAAAGAAGGTTTGTGAAAGGTCCTAAAAGAAGATTGTTGGAAGAAATATCACTCTAGATAAAGATGTTTTTCATAGAGAAAGGGATGATGCACAAGGATTTCGAAAAAATGGATGAGTATATTCCCCTATCCCTTTGGGGGAGGTGAAAATACGGGTAGAAAATGAGATAGGAGATGGATCCAGAAGTTGTTAGAATGAGGTGAGGAATGGAATGGACCCATAAGAGAAGAGGAGAGAAAGAGATAAAAAATACGCAAGAAGAGTTGAGCTAAGATGGAGAGTGGAATAAATAAGTGGAAGGAACATTGTCATGGGTGCGTGAAGAGGGGTTAGGCATAGGATGAGGAGGAAGAAGACTGCACTAGGGGGAAAAAGGAGAGAGTGTGTTGTGTCAGATAGGACCACATACGAGGATAGGCCCATGAAGACGTGTGACATTGAGAGTAGGGTTTCTAGTGGGGATACGAGTAGTAGTAGTAATAGGGGCCCAAGAGACAAATTCTAAACCCCTTGGTTGTTGTGGGATTTATGCAACTTCATACGAATATGAGGTACAAAGTAGAAGAACATGAGAAGGAGAGAAATATGGAGGATTCTTGTAATATACCAGATACAAAATGTATGCAGAACATAAATAAAATGCTAGAAATGGAAGAATAACATTAATATAACCAGAACATTCACCACAATAGCACTGAAATGATAAGAGAATAATAACAAAAATAACACTTTGAATATGAAAGCAGTGTTCACAGGCCTCTCTGAGGGGTAAACCTCCAGTTGAGTAGATCTCTATTACAATAATATCCATGCTAGGGTTCTCATACCCTCGACTCCTATTTATACTAAAAAGAAGCATCTAGAGGAAGATCCTTCTGGAAGCGGAAGCTTCTATTAGGTCTTCTTACATCCGCCTTATTCTATTTTATTGAAAGTCCTTATTAATATTGACCTTTATTACATTTGAATATATTGTTCTACCTATGTGTGGGTTAGGACCCTAACATGTCTTCCCTCTTAAAAACAACCTTGTCCTCAAGGCTTGAGATGAGGAAATTGTTGCAGAATGGTAGTTGGTTCCCAAGTGGCATATGTTGGAGTTGTATCTTTCCACTAGACTAGCACTTCCCTGATGGTTCTGTGACATAGGAGACGCTCACGCTGGTCCAAAACTGCTTCTGGCTGTAGCCAAATTAATCCTTCTTCACCTAACTCTAGAAGGTTGGTTTGAATTTGGCACTTAGCTCCAATCACCCTCTTTAAGCATGAAACATGAAAAAAAGGATGTAGCTTTGAATGGATGGGCAAAGCTAATTGATAGGCTACTTGTCCCACATGCTTGAGAATGGTATAAGGACCATAAAATTTGGTCACTAGCTTCTAAAAATGCTCGGCCTTGAGGGAAGTTTGCTTGTAAGGTTGCAGTCGAAGAAACACCTGATCCCCTTCTGCAAATTGACATTCAGAGCGACCTTGATCTACTTGTTGCTTCATGCGATTCTGTGCCATGACCAAATTCTCCTTGAGTGTACAGAGAATAGGCTCCCGAGCTATAAGTGTTAGGTCAACCGCCTAGACCTTCGAGGCACCTGGTAAGTATGAGAGAACTGAAGGTGGCCTCTGTGCATATACTGCTTCAAAAGGAGCCATGCTTGTAGTTGTATGGTATGAAGTATTGTACCACCATTTAGCTAGGGGTAACCATTGAGCTCACTGATTTTTCTTTTCTGAGGAAAAACACCTCAAATATGTTTCCAAGCACTTGTTGACAACTTTTGTTTGGCCATCAGTCTGGGGATGATAAGTTGTGCTGAGATGCAATTCGGTGCCTTGTATCTTGAACCATTCTTGCCAAAAAATTCTTGTGAAAGTTGGGTCGCGATCAGGGACAATAGACTGTGGCATGCCATGAAGATTGAAGACCTGATCCATGAAAATTTGAGCCACCGTGGCTGTTATAAATGGGTGTTGAAGGCCGCAAAAATGAACTTACTTGGAAAGGCGATCAACAACCACCATGATGACTAATTTATTTCCCGATTTGGGTAAGCCGGTAATAAAATCCATAGAGATATCCTTCCAAATTGCAGGTGGAATCGGAAGCGGTTGTAGTGTACCCGGAGATTTGATTGTTTCTCCCTTGTTACATTGACATACATCACATTCAGTGACAAAATTACGAATTTATTGTTTCATACCATCCCAAAAAAAGGAACGTTTGACCCTGTCATAGGTTTTGGTGAACCCAAAGTGCCCTGTTGTGGGTGTAGCATGAAGCTCAAAAAGTACCATGGATTTAAGATTTGATTGTTTACTTAAATACAAATGACCTTTGTATAAAAGTTCATCATGGAGCCAAGAGTACCCTTGAGAAGATGGAGCATTGGACTGCAATTGTTGGATTAGCCGCGAACTTTTGGGATCTTGTAGCCATTCTTGGCGAACGGCTTGGAGCCAATCCGAGACAATGAATGAAAGAGAAAAAAGGGATCCTTCATCTTGATATTTGCAGGAAAGTGCATCCGCAACCACATTCTCTTTGCCTTTCTTTTAAATGATCTCATAATCATATCCAAAGAGATTAGTCACCCATTTTTGTTGTTATGAAGAGGAAATGCATTGTTCCATAAAATACTTGAGGCTTTGATGGTTTGTTTTAATTTGGAAACATTTCCCCAATAGATAAGGGAGCCACAGATCAATGACATGCAGAATAGCCAACATTTCCTTTTCATAGATTGATTTGCCCAGATTTATTTCATATAGTTGATTGCTGGTAAAGGCCAAAGGTCAACCCTCTTGCATAAGGACATCACCAATTCCTTTCCCTGAGGCATCACATTCGAACACAAAAGTCTTTGTGAAATCAGGAAGGGCGAGGACTGGAGTGGTGCACATGGCCATCTTCAAGGTTTGAAAAGCTTGAGCAACAGCTGGAGTCGAAGTGAAAGAGTTCTTTTTTAGGAGAGCAGTGAGAGGTGCTGCAATCTTCCCATAATTCTTAACAAACTTGTGATAATACCCTGTTAAGCCCAGAAATCCTTGCAAGCAATTAAGATTCTTTGGGTGAGGCCAGTATTGCATAGCTTCAACCTTTTTAGGATCCACCTTGATGCCATCCTTGCCAATCAGATGACCCAAGTATTCTACTTCTGAGGCGCCAAAAGCACATTTAGACTGTTTCAGGAAAAGTTGGTGCTAAGAGAGTAGATGGAGAACTCAATCCACATGAGAAAGATGGTATGTCTAGGTTTTGCTATAGATGAGGATATCATCAAAGAAAACTAAGAAAAAATGGCAGAGAAAAGGATAAAAGACATTATTCATGAGGCTTTGGAAGGTGGAGGGGGCATTACAGAAGCCAAAGGGCATGACCAAAAACTCATAGTGGCCCTCATGAGTTCTAAAGGCATTCTTGGGAATGTTTGCCTCTTTCATACTTATCTGGTGGTAGACCGAATGGATATCTAGTTTAGTGAAGAATTGGGCACCACTCAATTCATCTAGGAGGTCATCAATGGCAGGAATGGGGAATTTGTCTTTGATGGTAAGTTTGTTGAGGTCACTGAAGTCAGGACACATTCACGAAGAACCTTCTTTCTTTAGGACCATGACCAAAGGAGAAGAGTAGGGGCTCGTACTAGGGCAGATAACGCCTGCATTAAGGAATTCCTAGACCATTTTCTCAATTTCATTTTTTTGGGGAAAAGGGGTGATGATACAGACAGATATTGGGAGGAAGGCTTTCGGGTACAAGGGGAATGGAATGATCATGAACACCACAAGAAAGAGGGATTCATTGGGGAGTGGAAAAGACTAATTGTTGTTTAGAAAGGATGGCTTGGAGGTCTTGCGGGACTGAGGGTGTCTCTGTTGCTTATATGGCATGGAGTTGGGAGATAACACCAGAATGACCTTTTTTGAGTAGCTTTTCCATGCAATGGGAACTAATGATCTCAGGTAAACCGAAGGTGATGCCTTCGAACTTATATCAGTGGCCCTCCTGGTCGAATTGCATGGTTAAGTCTTTAAAATCCATGAGAATGGGACCCAAAGTACTTAGCCAGTCTGCACCCAACACAATGTCACAACCTCCCATGTCGATAGAAAACATATGGGATTTCAGGTGGTAGTCACTAATTTGGAGATGCACATTTTCACAATGCCCTCCACATTTCATGGAACCACCATTGGCAATCATGATTTGGAAATTATTGACGGCATGGATGTAGCAATGAGTTTCTTGGGAAATCCAACGATGAATAAAATTATGGGTGTTGCCAATATCAACGAGAATAATGACATTCATATGTTTTATGTAACTGATTGGCTTGAGGGTTTGGGGAGTGAAGAAGCCAGTGAAAGCATTGAGGAAAATGACTGGTTCTACTTCGGGAGGGTCTGAGGGAGGGGTTATGTCAGTGGGTTCAGGTGACTCAGACACAAGGGGAGTTTCTACATACTCCTCTGAAATATCCTCGAAGATGGCCATAAAAATATTTTGTTCTTTACACTTGTGGCCTAGGAAATATTTGTCATCACAGTTATAACAAAGGCCTTTGAGTTGGCATTCATCCATTTCATCCCTGGTCAATTTTTGGATCTTTAGTGGAGCAGAGGGAATAGTGGGATTTACTATTTTAGGGCAAGGGATAAAGGAGGATTTTCAGTTTTGAGAGGATACTACCTGTTGTGCTTCTTTATCTCTTTTAGTAGCCTCCACCCAACTCTGAGGCCGAGCCATGAGGACATGGGCCCAAATCTCATCCTTGAGGCCGTTGATAAAACACTCTCAGAAAAAGTCATCAGACATGCTCTCTGTTCTAAAAGCTAGGTGCTCAAAGGCATCTATAAAGTCTTCCACTATTCCTAATTGTTTCAACTTTCTCAAATGGCCCAAATGGTTGGTGTCAATGTCAAAGCATTCATAACTCTCTACCACAAAGTATGTCCAAACAATATACCCTTGATGAGAAGTTTTTCTCCATTGCCACCATTACCACCATTCTTGATCTAGATGGATAACACCATACCGGAGTTTGGCCAAGCCATCTGTAATGCCTTATAAAGAGAAATAATGTTCCATTTGGGTTACCCAACTAGTGGGGTTCGAGCCATCAAATTTGGTCATATCCACCTGCGGAAGGCGTAGGTCACGTTGAAAGTGATGGTTCTGAGAGTTATTGGAATGAGATGAATGGTCACATTCAAGATATGGAGGTGAGGAAGAGGAAGGGTTGTATGTAGGGATACGCAGTTTGGTGTAGAGTGCCGAAAAGAATGATTCAAGCTGGTTGGTGAGGTCTTTTTTGATTTCCTCCATTGAGGACTACATGGATTTATTGATGGCTGCAACATTGGCATTGAGTTGCTTCACTTCTTGTTGGTTTTCGATGAGACAATATTGCAAGGTGTTGAAGCGCTCTTCCAAGTCTTGGCTACGCGTATGGGCCATGAGGATGGGGGGAACTGAAAAGGAGCGGGTGGAGTCAAATTTTTTTCTGAAAAATTATATGGATAAATGTGATAAGGGAGAAGAGATGAATCCAATGGAATAGGTCTCAAATAATGGTCAAAAAATTTCCAGATTTCTTTATTTTTTTAATAGCTGCGGAGTTATACTCCAGTCTAAAGAATACTGTAGAGAGGAAATTCCCAAATGCTTAACCAGAAATAAATGTGTATTTACTTGGCAACCAAAACACAGTTGCATGACAATAGATCTTGTCTTTTTTAGTTTGTTTATGTTTTTGTCCCCGGGTTAGGTATTCAAGGGTTCTACAGACAAGGGTTTGCCCTGTGCTATAGCTCTTTGATATACGTGCAGGGTACAACAATAGTACTCAATCCAATATCTCAGGGCACTAACTAAGGAGGATAGACCGTACCCTTAGCTGTACTACCCGACTACCCAGGTACTAGAGAGTATCTTCCCGAGTGTTTTTCTTGGTGACACTATAGCAGTTAGGCAACCAATCGGTTTGTCTTAAGAGGGCTTCAGGTAATCTAGGCTTTTCCATACATAGGTGATGTATGATGCACTACCACTTGAAGGGGTACCAACATGGGTTATAAGGGTGGACAATAGATGTGCGCTTAATTACCACTTGTATTTCCTGCATGTATGAATCCCTCAACCGCGGGTTTATGCGTGTAATGACATATCTCTGTGGCTTAAAGACGTCGAAATATGTCTCTACCCTGAAAAAAATATTTAACCCACACTTTCTTCCGAGGAAAGAGCTCTGATACCACTTGTAATATACCAGATATAAAATGTATGCAGAACAAAAATAAAATGCTAGAAATGGCAGAATAACAACAATATAACCAGAACATTCACCACAATAGCGTTGAAATGACAAGAGAATAATAACAGAAATAACACTTTGACTCTGAAAGCAATTTTCATGGGCTTCTTCGAGGGGGAAACCTCCAGTTGAGCAAATCTCTATTACAATAATATCCAAGCTAGGGTTCTCATACCCTTGACTCCTATTTATACTAAAAAGAAGCATCTAGAGGAAGATCCTTCTAGAAGCGGAAGCTTCTATTAGGTCTTCTTACATCCGACTTATTCTATTTTATTGAAAGGCCTTATTAATATTGACCTTTATTACATCCGAATATATTGTTCTAACTATGTGCAGGTTAGGACCCTAACAATTCCCTAGTGATGGGGGAGAAGAGTTAGCATTAGAATATGGTATTGCGTTATTGCAGGTAGGAAAATCACTGGGTCACCTCATAATAAATGTTAAAATAATATGGATTTATGCCCCCTTGAACCACCCCCCTTGTGCATATATGCATTTATTTCATGGATGTAGCATATTCCCGAACACCATTGGGTATGACCTTTTGATACAATTCTTATTGGAATACCTGAAAAATGGTGGGAAACACATTGTGAATCTCCCCGTGAATGGGAAACATTCAAAGCATCCATGAAAGAAAGATTCAGACCAGATGTAGATATTCATCGACACATGTTCTCATTAATGGAGGTGGATAACCAAACAACAACGTGAGTCACATAGTAGATACTTAAAAGCCTTGTGTGTGCTTCCGAGAGAGAACTTTGTTCCCTCAATCCCTTAGTTTTGTACGAGCCAAGTAATAGATCTACATGTGTGAAGAATTTCTTTGGATTCACCATATAATGCAAAAAAATGACTATCCACCTATCTTATCTCACTTCACCCCATTGAGAAAATAGACTAGTCCCAAACATAGATGATTTTAGGGGCTAAATTTCATAAGCAAACTAATTTTCCTTGGTTTTTCCAAAAACAAGATTCGTCAATTTCCATTTTTATAAAACTGATTTGCCCAAATTCCATAGAATAAAATTATTTTAGATTAAAAATCGCCAAAAATTTATAGAAACTATACAAAATCCTTTGAAATTTGAATATTTTTACAAAACTATCACCAAACATTTTACATTTTGCATATTAAGGACTAGTAAGATTAACCCATTTTTCTACATTTTAATATAAATTTCCATCCTTAAAATCATCCCTGGTCCCAAAGGAATAAGGAAGTACGGAGAAGCCAGTGAATACCATCGGATCTGGAAAGGTCAAAATTTGTTCCTCAATGGTGACAATTTACCAGATGAACACATATGAAGAAGTGTTATATCCCACCCAAGTTCATTGCAACCAAATAAACAAAGGAGAACAGATGCAAGGGTGTGCAAGAACCATGTGGGGTTCCCCCAAATAATAAGACTAGCACATGTACAGAGATTTCATTATCTTGATTAAACTATGACGAGTATTATCTATTCATGCTATAAAGAGTGACATAGCCATTGTATGGTGCCTTTGGGATAGCTTATTAAAGTAGGAAACCAACAATAATTGTTAAAATCTGACCCTAGGATTATGCACAATTGGAAATACAAGGAGGTAGCCATGCAACAGAAATGGGAAAGGGAGAAGGTAGCTCAAAAAACTAGAATGTCAACGGGGAATCTTCTCGATCAATTACATTTGATAGGATGGATAGGATGGTATAAGGATGAATCTTCCAGTGGGTGTTGAAGGATACATTACAACACTCCAACTTATTAATGAGTTCATGCATGCCTCCCAACTGTACTTCCATACCTGCTTGAAATTTTTTATCTCTTTGAATTAATACTTGGCCAGCTAGGAACTAACCTTCCTATTCCTATAAGAAAGGGTTCTCAAATTAATAACTTTAGCAGAGTTGAGTAGACCCAAGAAAAAATATAGTATCCTAAAAATAGAAAACAACACATCGCAAGATCAACGAGAACGTTTTATTTGGATTCATCAAGCAGGAAGTAGGCCCATGCTAAATCTAATACCACTCAATATTGACAAATACAAGAGCCCCCATTCCCTCCACATGTGAGCTGCATAAGGTACCTGACAAGAAAAGTGTAGGATGTCGACTTCATCAACTATGATGTTCGAGATCCCGATGAGCTCCCCAACCTGGCTATTCACAATTATGCAAGACTATTTTGAAGTGTAGACTATCAACAGTTAGTGGTCACATAGGATTGGGCCAAGCCTCCTCAACAAGCCAACATCTTGTCTTTGGTTGATTTCCCTCACTTTAGGAATACCATTATGGTGATCATTTTCATCCACTTTTTACTTACTCGCCTTCACAGTGGATATTTGTGGCTTTGGGGGAAATAAATGGTCTATAAAGAAGAAATCCAAAGGCTTACCAATTTACCCACGCATGGAAAAGTGCCAGAAAAATATTTAACCGCTAAATATGCCACCCACCATGAATTCTATGGAATGTAGAGTACACGTCGAGGAATTTTGGGGGTTATAATTTTGGAGATCAATGCTCAACTGGTTAGATTTTCTACTCAGTTGATTGCTTGTAAAATCTTGTTCAATTGTACAAAGGAGGAGTTTCCATTTGAGGTTGTCATCACAATTGAGAAGTGTCTAGAAATAATCTAGATCACTTGGGCCCATTATGTACTGAATAAGTTCATTGGTGAATATTTAGATACCCATGACTCTGAGAAACACTTTCATTATAGTTGGATATTACTGCTCCTTTCCATGGTTCTCTGGAGGCCACCTCTAGCTTTTGAATGAACTTCTGGGAGTGGACATCTCTTCAACACTCCCTGATTCCTTCCATTACATGAAAGTATGGATCCAACAACCCAGAATTCCCACGATGAAACTTTTCAAAGTTGGTATCGACAACTAATTTAGGAAACTACTTCACAAATGTGCATCCAATGAACCATTATGGAAAGGTATGTTAGATACCCTATATTTGAATGTACTTTTCATAACGTGTTCATATATATCGATGATCACTAGGGGGCTATGGTGGAACTATTGTTGTTCTATGTCACAAAAAAGGACATCCAACAAGGCATCATTGAATGGCCAACACATCTGCAACCAATTCTAGATGAAGAAATGGACACTCTTGAAATGCATGCTAAGCACAATCGATACCACAAGTAGGTTGAGGCTACACTATTTTTGTAATAACACATGGTCCCCCCTTGGGTGGGGGGGTCCAATAATGATACCATGTTCAGGAACCATAAAGACCCAAGTCCCACACAACAACCAATAATGTCTACCCCAGCCGATGAAAAAAAACAATGGACTGGTCCAAATATTCACAGTACCAACCCTTCAATTCAACAGGGTCCCAGCTAGTTGGCACCGAGTGTCACAACTTTGATAAACATGATCAAAAGATAACTATTGTTGCAATAAAAATTACATACGAAGGTTATTCATAACATCAACCATATATGTTGATAACTTGGGGAACAACATCGTCATTAAACACTATACCACCACCATTGGCTTTAAGAAGCATTTCTAGTAATCCAACACGGGGTTTTAGGTTTGAGCCATCAACACCAATTCCAATGGACATCACCAATGATGATATTCCATTGGTTTTGATTCTGACTCTAGTAGTATCAGATTGTGTCACCACCCTACTCTTTAGGTTGGGTGAGGGACACCAAAAACTTATCCACACTTATGGATAGTTACAACTCCATCACCAAGTAGACATTGTAGTGCATAGTTAGACGCATGAACATTATAAAAAGGAGGTTCAGGACCACCATGCCTTACAAAATAAGTATGATAGAGATGTTGGATCCCATTCAATTGTGCAGTCTCAATGCACTAAGATTAGTACAACGTTCACTGATCTTCTTGGTGAAGTGAGAAGTCTCCATCCGCAAATATCGACTACTTCCACAAAAGGTTGCAACATTCCCCCCTCTCTATAGCCCAAGTTGAGCATCAGAGTATATCATAGACCATCACTTATGTGGTCAAGAAGGACCTGATCTTTTACACTCAGCTCACAGACGTGCAAGTTATTGTTTTCCCATCGATTGCGAAGATGAACACAAAAAACTTGACCGTTCTTTGGGTCACAACATTCAATGTTCATGTGGCTATTCATGTCACCCATGACCTTTAGGGCCACCTCAGTGGGCCCATGCACTAGTTCAAGGATTTTGACAAATAACTCTTGCAGACAGTTCCATTTATTGCATCGATCATTCCCTGAGGTAGTTGGCTCAAGGGCCAACCAAGTAATAGTGGTGGGGGCTTGTTGGCACCCAATTGCTTGGATAAATATAATGCACACACACAAACTAATTTGTGTGTGCACATTCTAGTTATGTGCATTCTCAAACAACCATGCAAAGGATAAAAAGAGGTGCACATGCTAGATCGAGTTTTGATATTTGTGTGCCAGTTCGAGTTATGTCAATGCGCATTGTTCTGAGTTTTGTGACGTGTGCCAAACATAAATAATACATTGCATGGATTCCAGAATCAAGAAAAGAATCTTCGAGAAATCTCCCCGAATTATTACTTCCAACAACACAAGGTAACGTGGGGCTAAAATAAGATGAGTTGTAAAGGTAGTTAAGATCACCCTGATTCCTGAAATGCTACATGAAATATAGGTAGGTGATAGAAACATGTGATACTAGCAGTTGGAGGAATGAGTGGTGAATAATTGAAAGAGATAGGGTGTTAGAGCAGAGAATGATATAAAAGGAAGCGAGGATGAAAAAGAAGTGGTTTTTTCATTCACTATTTCTTCCTACTTGTTGGTTGACAGCCAGTTAGCTCATGAGTTAGTGGGTTCACCAATGTCATTAAGCTATCTCTGAGCATATGTTTGTAATGTCTCCTATTGTAAGTATGATTCTGTTGTATTTTTAGAGTCTGGAAGGATGTGCATGGTGAAATGTAATGTAATTCCGGGGAATTATCTCAGGAAAAACTAATATTTTTTTGTTGTCAATGTATGGTTTGTTTAATATATATTTGTGATTGAATGGATGGTGATGGTAATAAAACCATAATGATTATGGACCTACATTGTGTTTATTCTGTGTCCAATTGAATGTAATGTTTATGTTATACATTTCTAATTGTTGAGTAATTTGTAATGAACCATATGAATATCAACCCAAATGGATCTCTATGTGTTTATCCCTTCATCCCCGATATAAGACCGGATGGTCTTTGTGATATTGATAGCGTCTCAGGTGAGACCTTCTTTAGCCTTGGCTAAGGATTTATATGTCAATGATTTGGAGGTTTTGTTGGTCACCTATGGATGAACCCTAGGTCTTAACCCCGCAATGTTTAGAAAGACGTGCACAAGCATGAAAAAATCCAACAAGGTACTTCTTTGACCCAAAGCCTAACTTTGAATGTTGATATTTAGGAATAAGGGAATAAACATCATAACCTAATTTTTTTTAAATTGAGTAGTCAAAAGGGTGACCTATCCATATTTATTCAGTAATTTATAAACTATTACAATTGATGGTGACCGATTTACCAAATATCAAGCAATAGTGACTTCAATTCTTATTCCTCACATACACAAGCTCTTCAATTTAGCAGTCAAGCATGGCTTCCCTGAACCCTGGACACAAAGCCTCATTGTTCCTATTTTTAAAAATGGGGATAGAAACAATCCCTCTAATTATAGGACCATTATGATTAGTTCGATTTTATCCAAGATTTATGGAATTCTTTTGGAAAAGAAGATTAACATTTGGCTAGAAAGTCATGGTAAAAGAGCTAAAGGCCAGGCTAGGTTTAGGAGATATCATTCAACTTTGGACCATCTTGTTACCTTTAAGATCATTGTAGAGGAGTTCCACAATACTAAAACCAATCTTTTTTATTGTTTTGTTGACTTTAGAAAAGCTTTTGACATGGTTCCTAGGAAAAACCTTTGGAATAGGTTGGAAGAGATAAAAGTGTCTCTCGAGTTGAGGACTGCTACAATAAGGATGTATGAGAACGTTATTTCTAAGTTTAAAAACATCGAGGGCTGGTCAAAAGAGATTAACTGCAATATCGGAGTCAAACAAGGTTGTCCCTTGTCCCCTACCCTTTTTGGCATATACATTGATAAGTTAGAAGAATGCTTGGAAAAAGAAGGTTTTGTTGGCCCTACCCTCAGTGGTATAGTCATCAATATTCTTCTTTATTCTAATGATATCATTCTTATGGAAAGGAGTCCCCATGATCTTGAAAACCAACTAAGAACCCTCAACAATTTTTTCTCCAATATGGGTATGATTGTTAATACTGATAAGACTAAGGTCATGATTATTAAATCCAATAAGATCCCTTATGATACTTTTTTATATGACAAGAACAACTTGGAGGAAGTGACTTCATACAAATATCTTGGAATTGATATTCACCACAAGCTCAATTGGAATTATAGCATTGAGAAAAGGATTATTGGGGGATGGAAAGCTTATTACGGTCTTGAAAACAATTGTAAATCAGTTGATCTTTGGATTGGGGATAAGAAGAAACTCCTCTTTCAGACTCTTGTTACACATGTTGTTCTTTATGGATGTGAAGTCTGGGGTTGTAGTATCTCTCATGAATCCTAAAAAAATATAAAGCAAATACAAAAGAATTTTATAACCTATAATATAAAAATTAAAGGAAATACACCCTATCCCATCCTCCTCTTAGAAAAAAATCTCTCTCCCATTGAGAGCATGGTTACGACTAGATACCTAATGTATAAGAACAAGTTAAACAATATGGAAGACAATAGGATTCCTAAAATTTCTTCAAAATCGAGTCATAACCACCATCGAATCAAACGAGGATGGAATAAAGATGCTATTGGGGAATCATGCACTAGTACATATGACCAAATTTGCGACAGTTGTTCGTTGATATTGCCACAGTTATCCGTCACAATTTCCATGAAAGTCGATATTTTTTTCGTCGTAATAATTTCGTCGCTATACCCATGATCCAGGTGTGCATGGAAACATCGACGAAATTAGCTATCCACGTGTCTCCACATTCAATACTGGTTAACCTTATGCATCGTCACAATTACGATGAAATTTAGTCGCAATACCAACGAAGAAATGTGGCAATTACGACGAAACTTCATCACCATTAGGACGAAAAGTTATGTTAAGCCAATAACTTGCAACGTAGTTGTTGAATGTGCAACGAAAGCCCATCGCAACTTGCGACGAAACTATGTGGTCATATCGACGAGTGCTATATCTCAAAACCATATTTACGACGGACTTTTTGTATATGCAACGAAATTTCATCGAAAAGTGCGATGAAGTTTCGTCGCTATAGTGATGGTTATTGTAAAAAAGTACAAAAAAGTCCGACGAAATTTCGTTGAGATTGCGACGATGACTGTAGATTTAAAAAAAAAAAAATTACATGAAATATGGTATTACCATATTACATTGTAATATGGTATACCATATTGTATGCCATATTTTTTTTTTGTTTGTTAATTTGTGCAGGACCTGCGATTAACCTGTGGCTTGAGAAACCGCGA
>ML778272.1:843867-856198 GCA_009831015.1 Picea engelmannii | reverse complement strand
GTGATATTAAAGTGAGTATCAAAGAGGCCTCTAGTTAAGTGTGTCTTGACAAATGGTTAATTGAAGGTGTTGGAGTTTGATTCCTAGCCTACATAGCTCTAAAAAGAGAAGTGATTTCTAATAAATATTTTATATTCTTACAATATTGTTTAAACATAATTTGTTGTTTCCTTGAATGGGTGGAATTGCATGACAAAAAAACACAATGTTTCGTTCAAAATATTCTTTGTTGCGATGACTATCTCATCATCCAAAATTAGGGATAAAGACTATGCCATGTGAGACTCCTAAATAAGAAACTAAATGTAATATGGGACAAGATAACTTGCAATGGACCTCAAATATATATAAGAACCCAACTATGGAATTCTCTAGTCTAATAATGATAATTGGACTAATTGATCTCTAGATTGCTTAATACTTCACTACAACAATCTCTTATACTCATGCGACCATTAATAGGAGTATTTAATAATGCTATAATTAAAAAATTTGACTTAATATCATCCATCCCTCTGAATCAAATCAATAATACTCATATTTAAGAGGTTGTCCATGTTATAGGTCTCTCTACTTTAATCTTCATTTTAATTCCTAAATAATGTGCTCAAGGACAATAATGTGGACTCCTATTCTCTTGAAAAAGGTGTCCATTTTAGATAAAAAGAGAATATAGAAATAGTAAGTGATCTGGCACATCAAAATGTGTTTTATTGTGATTCATGCAATGTTTGAGGCATTCATGAACTTATTATCCATGCAGCCTATGAAAATTATCTAGTTGGTGTAACAAAAAAAGTAGTTATTCTATTGCATCGTATTGAGAGAGGGAATTTTGTTGAGTTAGAATTACTTATTGTCTTTATAACCAAGAGTGCATGACTTCCCTTCTTTTATGTTTAAGGAAGGAAAATGATATCCGTAGTCCATGATGTTCAATATATCTATGATGGGAATTTCAACTCCCAAATCAATCCATTGAAGGTGCCCATGGTGAGAAGACATAATCACTCATCCATGCCATCCATGGTGGGTGTTTATCATGAAAATCATATGTAACTTAGTTCCAGGACATTCAATAACCCATGACCAATGGTAGGTCCTTTTATCGCACAGTTTGTAGCTAGGATCAAAGGCTATAAAGTAGCAGGCCAAACTGGCGTAACAGGGACCTACCCCACCCAATGTCACCACAATGGGGAGGTCCTTTCTATTTAGGGAGGCTAGGCCCAAGGGAGACGTCCCTGGAAATATGGGGTTTGAAAGGGAAAGGCTTAAAGGATTAAGGCTATTTTCCCCTTTCACAGATTACCACCCAAAGAGACAGTCAAATAAAGTATAACCACGGAGAAGGCACCTTCTTGCGAGACAAGACAACAATAAAACTAGTACGTGCAATAATGGTTAATACTTCATAAATCAGTGACTATCTAAGTTCAATATATGAGCAAATACAACAGTAAATATTGACGAAGTCAATGTTTGCAATAATAACAATGGCAATATGATGTTACTTGTCAATAAATACTGGACCAATATAGCATCCGATGAATATAATCACTCCTTGAATCAAATCAATGCATTAAACATCATCTAGTTGCTCACATATAATATATTTCTACGTCAAGATGAAATATCCTAGGGGTGATGTCATCTTTTAGGGTTAGTTGTTAGTTAGGGTTTCAATTTTATGAGGTTTTGAAAGTTTGTTTGGTCACTATCACTTCAATGCTAGAGTCTAAGGATCAGTGCCTCAGGGTCAATGGAGTCAACAAGTGATGGATGCAAGATTTGAAGGGTAAAATTTTTCTAAGGACTAGAGGGTAGATTTTCAAGGTGTTGCTAAAGAAGGGCCTTAAAAAATAGAAACCCTAAGAGAGAGAGATTCACTTGGTGTTGCAAAGGTGCCAAAATGTTATCACAGATTTTGTAGCTAGGAGCAAAGGCTATAAAGTAGCACACCAAACTAGCATAACAGGGACCTACCCCACCCAATGCCACAACAATGGGGAGGTCCTTTCTATTTAGGGAGGCTAGGCCCAAGGGAGACGTCCCTGGAAATATGGGGTTTGAAAGGGAAAGGCTTAAAGGATTAAGGCTATTTTCCCCTTTCATAGATTACTGCCCAAAGAGACAGTCAAATAAAGTATAACCACGGAGAAGGCACCTGCTTGCGAGACAAGACAACAATAAAACTAGTATGTGCAATAATGGTTAAGACTTCATAAATCAATGACTATCTAAGTTCAATATATGAGCAAATACAACAGTAAATATTGACGAAGTCAATGTATGAAATAATAACAATGGAAATATGATGTTACTTGTCAATAAATACTAGAACAATATAGCATCCGATGAATATAATCACTCCTTGAATCAAATCAATGCATTAAACATCATTCAGGTGCTCACATATAATAGATTGTTGCGTCAAGATGAAATATCCTAGGGGTGATGCCAACTTTTAGGGTTAGTTGTTAGTTAGGGTTTCAATTTTATGAGGTTTTGAAAGTTTGTTTGGTCAGTATCACTTCAACGCTAGAGTCTAAGGATCAGTGCCTAAGGGTTAATGGAGTCAACAAGTGATGGACACAACATTTGAAGGGTAAAAGTTTTCTAAGGAATAGAGGGTAGATTTTCAAGTTGTTGCTAAAGCAGGGCCTTAAAAAATAGAAACCCTAAGAGAGAGAGATTCACTTAGTGTTGCAAAGGCTATAAAGTAGCAAGCCAAACTAGCATAACAGGGACCTCCCCATTGTGGTGACATTGGGTGGGGTAGGTCCATGTTACACCAATTTGGCCTGCTACTTTATAGCCTTTGCTCCTAGCTACAAACTGTGCGATAATAGGTCCTAGGTTTGATTTCTATTTTACTAAATTCCAAGCATAGTATTGATAATATCAAAAAGGGCATCCACCAAACTATTCAGAGAAATCCAATTCCTAAGGGAATAATAAAGAGCCAACAACCATCTAAGGTCAAGAATCCCACTAGGATATATTATATATTACACCATGTTTGGGTTGCTCTATTGAATCTACCATAGATACTTTCCTAATGCATTATCATCCCTACCTTTAGGAAGTAGTTCAATTCTCCATAAAAAATCTTAACAAAGTTCATAATTACAACAACTAGAGAAAGACATCGTGCTAACATGCAAATGGCCCAACGTCCACTAAGAGCCACTAGTTAGTTGTTAGCAGTCACCTAGAACCGAAGATTAGGAGTGAAGAAAGAGGAAGGAGATAGTATATTACTTGATTAAATATGATGTATAATGAATCCAAGATTGAGATTTATTTTACAAGGTACTTCAATTAGGATTTAATGGTTTTAGTAGGTATAAAAAAAATATAGACCTGGAGATAAAATTTTATTTTCCACCTAGTTAACTATATGTTCTACTATAACTATATTTTCCACCCAGTTGAACCTCCTCTGTGCTTTCTACATCACTCCTAAGTGCTAGATCTTCCTATGAAGGAAAGCCTCTAATTGAAAAAGGTTTAAGAGAGATAGTTAGTCCAAGTTATCATTGTTTTCATCATTGTCATTATCATTGGTACAATTATCATCATCATCATAATTAGTAAAATTAGTATCACCATCATCATCATCATCATCGTATCTGATCTCCTTCTCTCCCTCTTCTCATCGTGACCAAATAATCATCATTGTAATTGCAATTGATGTGTCTCATCGTGACCAAATATCCTTAACAATGTTACATGTACCCATGGAAAGCATGACAAAAATGACTTATTGATCAGAGCCTTTGGCATGACTGGCTCTTGAGGGCCTACCAATAAAATAGTACATTAGAATTAGGATCCATATGTTGTTTCATGTGTAGCTCACAACAATAAATGGCATCCACTTAGAACTATGTCCTCGAGCATAGCAAGGATAAAATAGATAAGTTCATCTCCTTCAAAAAATAAAAACATATAAAGATCATATAAAAGATATAAACACATACCTCTTCTTTTCAACAATTAAATATCAGTCATATTCTTCTTCATCTAGCTCAACATCTGTGTTAGGATCTGGTTCAAAATCGATATTGATGAAAGGCTCATTCCTATCAACATCATCATCAATGCCATTTTCACTACTATAGTTATCGATATCATCAATGAGATCGTCGTCTCCTACATTTGGATGATCAAATTCTTCAACTTCTTTGTCTGACACATCGACTACATGAGCCACCTGCTCCTAATCTGCCTAATCATGATCTTCTTCCTCATTATTATCTTCATCCTCGGCTACATGATTTTACTTTACTGGTCTTCCTCTTGGATCATATCTAACAATGTATGACCAACCTGTTTTACCAGGCACCTCTGAGTAAAATACTTGCTCACATTGACTTGGAAGAGCATAAGGCTCTGTACCCAGTACAAATGCCCTTGTATTAACCATAGTGAATCCATTATCATGCTCAATAAAATTTCTTTCAGGATCATGTTCATGCATCCGTAGCCTGTACCATTTAACCTCAAACAAAACTATTTTAAAGGAATTAAAATCACACTCAATTATATCCTCCAAATGGCCATAGTACCTATTCTCAGTTTCTTCTGGATTTCTGTCACTTCTAGAGGAAATCTTGGTGACCTTAAACACTGCAGTTATCTCACAATTTGAGGTTTTCGTCTTATCATCCAATATTTTGATACGAAATTTACGACCCTTACACCACATAGCCTTGTGATGTTTCAACTGAAACATGGACAACAAGTAAAAAACAAATTGTGAATTAATAATCCTCGTAAAGGACTTACTAAATATATATTTCAATAATTAAACAAACCAAATACATTGAAAAATTGGGGAAAAACTAGGAAAATGTGGGTAACAAATTTAACTTGCCTGTTTATCTTTTAAACCAATGGATAAATCAACTTCCCTTGATGTAAGATCTGGAAACTGATCTCGATGACGATGCCCTGTTTTAATCCTCTTACTCACCCCTTCCCATGATAACCTACCGAAGTATTCTTCAGTATATTCTATCCAATGTTCCATCCAATCAAGGTTGTTTGCAATGTATAAATGTAAAGCATCCCACTCTCGAGAAACTATATGATAGCATAAAAATTTAATATCATTAATTAGTTATTGTTAATAAATGAATAATTTAATAGATGTGTAATATATTAAATCTACGTCAACATCTAATAATTACCTTTCACAGTCCTCATTTTACCTTTCCCCAATAGAACCTCCCCTTCAAATTTTTTGATGGAGTCGAGATGACAAATGCGAGGCACATTCATATTTTTGGCTAATTTAGGTAGATATTGACTAATATACACCATGCATTGATATACCATATATCCCTCAACCATAGAACCCTCCAGACATCCTCTTTGTCTAACAAAATCCTTCAGTGACTTCAACTACCTCTCCACCATCCACATCGACCTTTTGTGTATTGGTCCACATAATTCAATCTCCTCAACTTGGTGTATGAGGTAGTGTTCTTGTGCATTGAAAAATTCTGGAGGTAGATACTGTTGCATTTGACACATTAGTTGTGGAATTTCTCTCTTCCAATACATTATATCTTCTTTATGGATTTCTTTTGATGATAGCCACCTACAAATGTCAATGCAATAAAGAAATATCAAGGCATATATTGTTTTTCATACATAAGAAGTACATTTTCCTTATAAAACAATACTTACCTCATGTATTTGCCAAGTACATAAATAATTTGTTTTATGTTGTTGTCAAAGTCGTATGGGAGAGATAAAGGTAGAATATACTGTAACAAAAAACAAATAATTATTATTTGTTTCCAAAAAATGTGTACCAATAAGAAAATATATTATAACCTACTAATTACCTTAATGAATGTGTGTTAGTCATGTGTTTTAACCCCGCCAAAATGTAGGAACCCTAATTAATTAAATACAAAATTTAATTCAATTAACATATAATTGCCTTCTCATACGTAAATTATTCATTCACATCATAAGCATAAATATTCTACAGAAATTATAATCTATCTACAACATGAAAATAACTCAACAATTCATAATAAAGTACTTGCTTCTGATGCTAACTCCCATCGATATGGCTGTCCCTTCCCTGTTGCCTTGTTCCTGCACTGCCTACCCTGATGTACTAACCAACTCTGCCCAAACCGACTAACCTCCCAACCAGCTAGGTGATGCAGGAGCATCGCTCACTCAATCAAGCGAGCCAGCGCGAGAAGGAAAAGAGAATAGCTGGAGAGCGCCAGCATTCAAATTTTGGAACATTGTAATATGGCTGCACCAAACATTAAATGTTGATGTGATGAAGCGCACTTTATATATGTAACAGACCTTGAGCGGATAAGCTCTCATCCTTAGTAGTTGAGGCATTTATGTAGATTCAATGCAAGTAGATAAACTAAACTGTAGATTAGGCAGTTTATCTTTCGAGAGGGAAAACGGAATATAGGCACCCTCCGTTGTATTGTTGATTTATTCTACACATTATTCAGCATTAGCATCAGAGAGAAAGAGAGAACAGAGCAGAGAATGCGTGAAGAAACCCCATGTACAGATTGAATTAATAGGAGGGACTCTTGGTTCAATTCCATGGCTGCGTTTGAGTTCTTTGTGCTGTTGATGTTATTTTGTTGCATACTTTCTTCTTTATATGCTTATCTTTTATATGCTGCATATGTGATTGCATATCAGGTTCGTAACCTAAGAGAATGAGTTCCAATTGTTTCTCTGCTTGAGCCAAGAGATTCCTGCATAGAGTGCAGTTGAATTCCTCCGCATAGAGTGCGTCGAGGAGGCTAAGTAGTTGAACCTTTGTTCTCGTTTTGCCCAAGGTGAATTGGGATCGTTCAAGTCGTGCAGGGGAGTGCAGGTTGGACGTGAAGTCTCAGTAGCAAGTCTGAGAAGGAAAGGAGAGGCTGTTGTGATCGTGAGCGCACAAGACTCAGAAACTTCATCACTACTGGAAGTGGTTGAAGACCGGGCACAGAGAGTGTGTTCGAAAAATCTCTGAAGAAGTCTGAGTTAGTAAAAGCTCAGGAGGGATAACTCCTTGTTTCATTGTGGAAACAGAACCGAGTGGAGTTCATATAGGATAAAGGTGGTGAACGGAGAAACTCTTCAAGAGGAAGAGAATCGATGACTTGAATCGTCGTGGAGAATCACTAAGATCACGACCTGACTGTGGGTCAGATATATCGAAAGTTCACGATGGAAGATTCATGTTTCCCGTAGAGTGAGGTCACGAGAACGCGAAGCACGACGTCTCGAAAATGTCTTGCATGGTGTACGTATAAATCGGGTGATGTGACAGGAGACCTCGGGATATCGGTCATCGGGAGTTGGAGGCCTCAGGGTCTGATCCCGGAAGTAATGAGTGCGTGAGGTCGCGAGATCTCGAGTCATCGGTATCTCGGCACTTCGAGTATCGGAGGTTGAGAACTCGGAGGCATAGAGACGCTAGTTGTGAGTCGCGATAGCTCAAGGTTCCAACATACCGAGAGAAAGTTAACATTGACCAGAAGCATCGGGTCTCGGAATCCGAGAGTCCAGTTCCCTGTTGTGGAATTCGCGAAGTCACAAGAGCCGATCCTTCATCAACTAAGGAAGGAAGGATCGCTGTGCAGACTGTGGGTAAAGACTCCCGAGGGAGTTGGAGAGTTGATAACTCTTTGGGCCGAGAACTAGGAGGTCCTGGTAGGAGCGACTGTGCCACCAAGGGTGGGGTTGCGTCAGAGTGGTATCAGAGCTTGAAGATCTTGTCTGTATATATCAGGCGAGAGAAGTGAAGGAGAAAGGAAAAACACTCTGATACTCACGACTTGCGTCAGAGTGGTATCAGAGCCCGGAAAGGGATTCTCTTTGCTACGATAGTAAAGAGAGAGGCAGTAACAAAATTCGCCATGCCGCCCAGGAGAGAAAGGCAGTCACCTGATCGTGAATACAGGGATGCCCGAAGAAGAAGAAGGCCGGCAGGAAATATAGAAATGGAACGTCAAATACGGGATCTCAGGGCGAGACTCGAAGATATGGAGACCACCCAGAGGCGTGGAGCCGACGCAGGAGAGTTCAATGATCCTAAGATTGAAGAGGAAGCTGGGCATGCTGAAGAGGAAACCTCAGCAGAAGATGCCTCGACAGAGAGGTTGATCAAAGCCATTTCGAGGATGAGCTCGAAGACAAAGATGGACATTCCCGTTTACGAGGGAAGTCTAAATGCAGAAGAGTTGCTGGATTGGATTTGAGCGCTCGACACTTACTTCGATTACAAAGATGTCGAAGAGGACAAGAAAGTAAAGCATGCCGTCACGAAGCTGAAAGGACATGCAACATTATGGTGGGACGAGCTGCAGGCGGACAGGCGTTCCAAAGGAAAACAGAAGATCAAAAGCTGGGATCGGATGATCGCCAAGATGAAGGTGAAGTTCATTCCAAGGGACTACCGGATCACTCTGTTCAGCCGCATGCAGAACCTGAGACAGAAGCTGATGACGGTGAAAGAGTACACCGAGGAATTCTGCAGGCTCAACATCAGAGCTCGTCATTGGGAGAGTGATGACGAAAAGGTGGCGAGATACCTGAATGGTCTCGGGTATGATATTCAGGATGAGTTAAGCATGGTTACCATCCGTACAGTTGAGGATGCGTACCAAATGGCTCTGAAAGCTGAAGAAAAGCTGAGCGGCAAGCAGGGACAGTGAGGCCGAGGCAGGAGCCAGCCTAGAGGAAAAGCGGTTGCCCAGAAAGAATTTCATAAGCCCAAGGAGGATTGGAAGAGGCCTCAGGGTAGAGATGAAAGAGGTGTAACCTCACAGCAGAGGCAGTGAAATGCTGAGCCGAGGAGGTAGCAAGATGATCAGCAAGGAGGGTATGCTGATGCAAATACATTTCCTTGTACCCGAGGTAGAGGAAGAGGCCGTGGAGGAGTTATCACATGTTTCACGTGTGGGAAAGATGGTCACAAAGACGTGGACTATCCAGAGAGGAAGGTGGACAGAGGAAGAACTCACATCACTGAGGCGCAGAGACGTGATGCTTATTCAGAAGATGCTGACAGCGGAAGATCGCTTGGGACGCATAAGATTCTTTTGACACCTGAGAAAGAGGTGGACAACTCAGTGCAGAGGAGCAGACTATTCAGGACGGCTTGCACAGCTAAGGACAGAAAATGCAAAGTCATCATCGACAGCGGGAGCACTGATAATCTCGTTGCAGCTGAGATGGTGGAAAAGTTGGAGCTGAAAACAACTAAGCACCCGAGTCCATATAAGGTCTCATGGTTACAAAAAGGACACCGGGTAAGTGTCACTAAACAGTGCTTAGTTAAATTTAAAATTGGGAATTATCATGACGAGATTTTGTGTGACGTCATTCCCATGGATGTATGCCACATATTGCTGGGTAGACCATGGTAGTATGATAGAAATGTTGTTCATGATGGGAGGATGAACACATACACCTTGGAGAAGGATGGAAGACTCCATAAGTTGCTTCCGATAAAGGATAAATATCAGGAAGTAAAGCCAGAAGTAAGCAGCACGATACTCCTCATGAGTGGGAAAGAGCTTCTCACAGAGCTGGAGAAGGATGAGGATCCACAGTTCTTTGTTGTCAGGAAGCCGAGGGTTGTTCTGACAAGCACAAGAGTGGACGACTTGCCAGAGGAGATTCAGGAACTGCTTGGAGAGTTCGCTGATATCATCGTGGATGAACTGCCGCATTCATTTCCACCAATGAGGAGTGTGAGTCACCATATTGACCTCATACCCGGAGCAATTTTACCAAATAAGGCAGCGTATAGGTTGACACCTCAAGAGAACGAGGAATTCAAAAGGAAGGTATAGGATCTGCAGGATAAGGGGCTAGTGAGAGAGAGTCTTAGTCCATGTGTTGTTCCGACAGTACTGAGTCCAAAGAAGGATGGAGGCTGGAGAATGTGTACAGACTCCAGGGCAATAAATAAGATCACCATCAGGTACAGATTTCCATTGCCGAGGATGGACGACTTGATGGATTGTCTGAGTGGGGCAAACTATTTTTCCAAGATTGATCTCAAGAGCGGATATCATCAGATCCGGATGAGAGAGGGAGATGAATGGAAAACCACATTCAAAACAAACGAGGGTTTGTACGAATGGCTGGTCATTTCATTTGGCTTGACAAATGCACCCAGTACTTTTATGAGGCTGATGAATGAAGTCCTACGGGAATTCATTGCCAAATTTGTGGTGGTATACCTGGATGATATTTTAATTTTCAGCAAGACTAGAGCTGAACACTTGAGGCATTTGGCCATTGGGATGAGAAGGTTGCAGTAAGAGAAGTTGCTGATCAATTTAAAAAAATGCTCATTCATGCAGACCGAACTCATTTATTTGGGTTTTGTAATTTCAGCGAATGAATTGAAGATGGATCCTGAGAAGGTTGAAGTAATCAGGAATTGGCCATCGCCAAGGAATGTCTTCGAGGTAAGGAGCTTCCATGGTTTGGCAAGCTTCTACAGGAAATTTATTCAGAATTTCAACGGAATCAGTGCTGCAATGATGGACACTGTGAAAAAGTGGCATAAAATTTTTCAGTGGACAGCCGAGGCTGAAAGGAGCTTCAATTTGTTGAAACGAAAGATAACCGAACAACCAGTGTTAGTGCTGCCTAATTTTCAGAGAACCTTCCAGGTGAAATGTGATGCCAGTGGGTATGTTGTTGGAGGGGTCTTGAGTCAAGATGACAGGCCTATGGAATATTACTGTGAGAAGCTGGATGATGCCAAGCTGAAGTACTCCACATATGATAAAGAGTTCTATGCCATCATACAGGCATTGAAAAAGTGGAGGCATTACTTGATACCCAAAGAATTCGTGTTGTACAGTGATAATCACGCACTGCAATTCGTGAGTCAGCAGGAGAAGCTGAACCAGAAGCATGCGAAATGGGTGGAGTACATGCAGAATTTCACCTTTGTTATAAAGCACATTTCAGGTACTGCAAACAAGGTGGCGGACGCCTTGAGTAGAAAATGTTTTTTGTTGCAGGAATTCAGGGTCAAGACTTTGGGATTTGAAAACCTGAAGGATATGTATGCAAGTGATGCAAACTTTGGCGAAGCTTACGAAGCAGCCGAGAATCCGGTGCTCAGAGATAGGAGCCCATGGATAGATTTCTTGATACAGGATGGATTGTTGTTCAAAGGCAATCAATTGTGCATTCCAGATTGCTCTATGAGAGAGAATTTGGTACAAGAAAAGAATAGCGGAGGCTTAGCAGGTCATTTTGGGTATGACAAAACATTCGCCAAGCTAAGCGAATCTTATTTTTGGCCAGGCATGAGAGCAGATGTGAAGATATTTGTTTACAGGTGCAGGATATGTCAACACGCGAAGGGCCGAAAGAAGAACACAGGGTTCTATCAGCCGTTGCCCATACCCGAGAGACCATGGGAAGCCATTAGCATGGACTTTGTGTTGGGATTACCTAGAACACAATGAGGAGTTGATTCCATATTTGTTGTGGTGGACAAGTTCTCGAAGATGGTGCATTTCATTCCGTGCCATAAGACGAGCGATGCGACCCACATCGCCAATTTATTTTTCAAAGAGATTGTAAGATTGCATGGGTTGCCGAGAAGCATGGTCTCGGATCGGGATACCAAGTTCATAGGTCATTTTTGGAGGACGCTATGGAAGAAGCTAGGGACCGACTTGGCATTCCGTTTTTCTTACCATCCACAGGCAGATGGTCAGACAGAAGTGGTAAACCGAAGCTTGGGGGATATGTTGAGAAGTCTGGTGACGGAGCATCACAGCAGTTGGGATCAGATTCTACCATAGGCAGAGTTTGCATACAACGATTCGGTGAATCGGAGTACATGCAAGAGCCCATTTCAAATTTTGTATGGGACACAGCCGAGAGGAGTGTCTGAGCTCAGGGAGCCAGAATAGGCTGAGACTAGCAGCGCGAGGCCTGAAGAGTTTGCTACAGCAATGCAAGAACTTCACGCAGAGGTGAAGCAGCGGTTGCAGAAATCGAATCAGGAGTACAAGCGCAGAGCCGACCAGAGAAAAAGACAGCTTCAGTTTGAAGTTGGGGACATGGTTCTGGCGCACCTGAGGAAAGAAAGGTTCCCAAGGGGAACATATAACAAGCTCAAGATGAAGAAAATTGGGCCGTGCAGAATTCTAAGGAAATTCGGCGAAAATGCATACGAGCTTGAGCTGCCAGAGGGCATCGGGATATCTCCGATATTCAACATTTCGGATTTGTACCCATATAAGGCCGAAAATGCAGGAGCTGCGAGTGTTGAAGAACCAGTGGTCCAATGGCG
>ML778272.1:824658-841279 GCA_009831015.1 Picea engelmannii | reverse complement strand
TTCATATATACACATTTTCTTTTTAGAAGGGAAAACATTAAATTCCACCATAAGACAAATCTCCATACTTTCTCAACTATTTCTACTCATCCTTCCTCCCTAACTTACTTCCATCTCCATTCCTATCCTTCCTCTGCTGGACTCTCTTCGAGCATCAACTATATTGACCTAACTCCAAATAGAACCCGTAAGTGGAAGTGTCACTATCTCGACCAAGCTTCCCCAGTAGGCAACTAACAGTCATCATCACACGTCTTGGGGAGCATGAGCTAACACCGTCCTCCCATGACTTCAGGTTTTGGAGGATACACAGTGGAAAATGCCTCCACCCCTCATAATCATAACTAGGGTCCACACCCTACAATGGAATATATGGAACCATGTTGCTGAGGGTTTTGTCATCATTTATTCGGTTTTGGGCAGTATCATCACCTAAAATCCTGCACTGGTCCACATATCATAGCAATGCATCCAACCAATATAATTTCACATACAAATATTCGTACCATAATGTTTCTCGGCTAGTGGTCATGATATCCACTTTCATCATCATTACATTGTCTATTTCATAGCCCATAACCTGCAGATTAGTCTATAACACAAACTCATACATCTCTATGCATTATCATCACGTAATTGCATACAAACATCATTTCTATTTGGTATCCTTGTATCAACAACTTAACATCAAAGTTTTCTAGTTAGAAATAGATCTCATAATATCTCATAATTCAATTTCGACACCCATTCATAAGATTATCATTTACCAAAATAGATTGCATCATATCCAACATCATTCTAATAGCATATAAACATTCATTAAATTCACATTCTCATAATATGTCACATCATATACATCATCATCAATAACATTTAAACATTCATAAAATTTACATTCACATAGTATATCGCATTACATACATCATCATCAATAACATTTAAACATTCATAAAAGTTCATACATTTTAAAGTTTAAGTGTATCACTTAATAGTTTCACTGTGACTAGAAAAATAAAGTATATAGGCCTCAGGTAATCCTGGTTGTCTAAGTCAAAATTGGTGTTACATATACCCAACCTTCGAGAAACATATTCTCGAGGTGGTCAAAAAAGTGAGGGATAGTCCTGTCATAGTGTCTCAGCGTCTTCCCAAGTAGCAAATCCTGGACTATACTTGTCCCACTGGACCTTAACTTGGTCTACCAGACGGTTCCTGAGCTGTCGGACTCTATGGTCCAATATGCGTAATGGTTCTACCGTGAGAGTTCTCACGTCCGATACCTGCAATTCCTTCCAATTTAGTTTATGTGTTTCATCAGCAACATAATGATGTAAAACAGATACATGAAAAACATTATGAGTTTTATGCAAGTGGTATGGTAGTACAAGACGATAGGCAATAGGTCCAATTTTCTCTTGGATTCTAAATGGTCCTATAAATCAAGGTGACAACTTTTTCCCCTTCCGGAACCGTATGGTATGCTTATTAGGTATGATACGAATGAAAACCTGGTCTCCCACTTCATAACTTCGGTCAGTCCTATGTGCATCCACATAATTTTTCTGCCTAGCTTGTGCTTCGTTTAGTCTCTTCCTAATTTGAATCACCTGTCCCTCCATCTCTTGAATCAATTCTGGCCCAAATGTTACTCGGTCTTCTAGTCTATCCCAACTCAACGACGTTATGCATGGCCTTCCATACAAATCTTCATAGGGTAGCATTCCGATGGAGCTATGAAAACTATTATTGTAGGAAAACTCTACCAAAGGTAGGTACTTCTCCCACTGGGTTAGATTATCCATGACATACATCTTGATCATGTCTTCCATGACTTGATTTACTCTCTTAGTTTTCCCATATGTTTCAAGATGATAAGTTCTGCTTAATTTCAACTGAGTCCCCAACGTTGACTACAAACTTTTCCAAAACCTAGAAGTGAATCGGGAGTCCCTATCTGAAATGATCTTCTTAGGTATCCCGTGAATATGGATAACCTCACTTACAAACACACGTGCCACATCAGTGACATCGTAAGTGTCTCTAACCAAAATAAAATGAGCACTCTTTGTTAACTTATCCACTATCACAAGAATGGCATTGTGTCTATGAGATGTGAGCGACAACCCCACAATAAAATCCATAGAAATGGCTTCCCATTTGGACATAGGAACATCATGTGGTTGTAGGAGGCCTGTCGGGTGATGGTGGTCAGCTTTCACTTCCTGACACTCTAGGAATTTGGCGATGAAATGGACTACATCGTGCTTCATGCCTACCCAAAAGAAGAGCTTCCTCATGTCTGCGTACATCTTCTTCACACCCAGATGCACACAATAAAGTGATCTATGGGCTTCCTTCAGTATGATGCTTCGAATATCCCCATTGTCATGGATGTACATCCTTCCTTGATATCTCAATAGTCCGTCTTCTTCCATACTATATCCTTCATACTTTGGATCTAACTGCCTCCTGCTCTGGAGGTTTGAAGTAACCTTTAAATAGAAATTGTCTCCTTGGAGTTGTTTGAACACATGTTCCCTCAGATTGACCTTTAAGGGTACCAAGGAGAAGATACGTGGTCTCCTACTCAAGGCATTTGCGACCACATTTTCCTTTCCCTTGATGTACGAAACACCAAAATTGTACTCACTCATAAACTCACTCCAACGCCTTTGCCTAGCATTCAGATCCCTTTGAGTGAAGAGATGTTTTAAACTTTGATGGTCCATTTTAAGCTCAAAGTTTCACCCCACAAGATAGTGCCTCTAAAGTTTCAGATCTAGCATTATAGCTTCCAACTCTAAATCATGAGTCACATATATCTCTTTGTGTTTCTTCAACTTCCTTAATGCATAAGCTATCACTCCTCCATCCTGAATTAGCATGGCCCCCAACCCTTGCTTCGAGGCATCCGTGCAGAATGTGAAGTCCTCTTCCATATATAGCACTCGTAGAATTGACGCACTAGTTAGTAACCTCTTAAGCTCAATGAATGCACTATCACACTCTTCTGTCCATTCATACCTAACTCCCTTGCACTGCAAGGTGGTGATGGGTTTCACTATTTTGGAGAATCCCTCCACAAATCTCTGATAATAACCTACTAGGCCCATGAACCTTCTCATCTCATGGGCATTTTTTGGCACTGGCCATTCCATAATGGCCTTTACCTTTTCTAGGTATACAAAGATTCCTTCACCAGAAATGATATGACCTAAATAGTGGATCTCTTTCTGAAAGAAGGAACACTTCGACAAATTCCCATACAATTTGTTCTCTCTTAGGCAGGAAAACACTACTCGTAATTGTTCCTTATGTTATGTTTCGTTCTTGGAATAGATGAGGATGTCATCTAGAAATACTTGTACAAAATGATCTAAGTACTTCCGGAATACGCCATTCATAAGGCTCATGAATACCGATGGTGCATTGGTCAATCCGAAAGGTACTACGACAAACTCGTAATGTCCAAACCAAGTTCGAAAGGCAGTTTTTGGGATGTCGCCTTGTTCAATGCTTAACTGATGATATCCTGGTCGCAAATCAATCTTTGATAATATCGCTGCTCCTTTCATCTGATCAAAGAGGTCATATATTCATGGCATCGGGTACCTATTTTTCACTGTAGCATGGTTCAAGTCCCTATAGTCTATACACAGTCATAAAGATCCATCCTTCTTCTTTACAAAAATTACTGGTGCACCCCAAGGTGAAACACTGGGCCTTATTAGCCCTAAGTCCAGTAACTCTTTCAACTGCATTTGCAACTCACAAAGTTCTGACGCAATCATTCGATACAGAGTTTTGGAAACTGGTTCTGCAACAGGTTTTAGCTCAATAGTAAAATCAAGCTCTGTCTCAGGAGGTAACCCTGGTAACTCGTTCGGGAAAACATCCTTAAATTCTGACAATACTGGGTACTGATCCAATGAGGGTCCCTTCCTTTCATTGACTGCTTCCACTACATAAAGTTGGCACCCTTTCCTCAAGAATCACTTAACCTTCATAGTTGATATGAAGCGTAATGACACTTTTCTCCGTACACCCTGGATCTCTACTGGCCTTCCTTCGTCGTCTACACAGAGCACCCTCTTTGCGAAACAACTTACCAAATCTCGGTGACTTGCTAACCAATCCATTCCAATGATTAGGTCATATACCCCGAGAGCAGTGACATATACCTTCAACTTGGTAGTACACAATCCCAGGTCTACTATGCAATTATCAACACTAGGTCCTACCGCTTGTTTTTCCCCCGAAGCCATCTCAACTTGTTTAAAGTCGTCATGATCGTAGGCTATGTTCCCACTCTCTTCTAATGCATATGGTGAAATGAAACTATTTGTGGCACCATAATCAAATAAAATCTTAACATTGATATGATTTAGCGTACCTGATGACTCCACCACCATGGATTGATGTTCGGCCTGGCGATTATTAACTGCTACGTAAATCTGGTGGCTACTACTTTCTCTTCCCATCAGTGCCTTTCCTTCTCTATGCACGAACCCTGATTGTAACTCCGAGTAGTCACGCTGGTAATGGGGTCCTTCGCACCCCCAACAAGTAACACGAGATTGAACCTGCGCACTGTTATGTGACTGTCTCTGAAATGAATTCCTTCCCCTGGAACCCCTGCCCCTACTAGTTGTTCCCTGAGATGGTCGTGGACTTTTTTGCGTTGTTGGTGATCAACGAGATGTTGCACTCGCTGCCATTGAAATGGCTGTGGCTACTGTTCTGGGTGTGACTCTGTTACCATATGGCGATAGCCTTGAGCCCCTTCCCCTAGGAAATGTCCTAGGGGCCTTCCCGACAAATACAGGACGATGTGAAAATGTTGGTCATGTACCCCCAGTTAAGTTCATGTGTTCCTTCGCATAACGTGCATTTTCCATAGCTTTTGCTACTGAAGAAGGTTTCCACATCCACACCATAGCTCTTATCTTAGGGTTCAATCCATACACGAAGCGCTCTACCTATCGTTGGTCATTATCCATATACGAAACATATTTGACCAATTCCATAAATCTGATCTCATATTCTTCTATAGTTATGTTTCCCTATACTAAGGCATGAAATGCCCCTACCTGTTGTTCCTCGTAGTACGTTGGCAGATGTTTCCTTTGGAACCTCTCCTCGAAAAGCACCCAAGATACTGTGTCTAGGGTAAGATGCAGTTCTCTTTCCAGGTTGCCCCACCAGTTCAAGGCATTGTCTCTTAACTGAAAAATTGTGATCTTCGCCTTTGAGTTGGATGCATAGTCCCTTAAGGAAAAACACCTTGTCATGACTTCCAACCATGCTTCCATGATCAAAATATGGACCAGGGGACAAACTTTAGCCCAAAAATCAATGTTCTCAGAATCACTTCAAAACATACAAGAGAATAAGCCTCGTCGTTGCGAACCCAACGCAACTCGTTTCATCTCAAACGGATGTTGAGAGCAAGAGATATAGCGATCTGTTCGAATCGTCAAACAGGGAAAAAAATGATGTTGACTGGGTAGTCCGTACAGGCTGACGTGGTAGAGGTCGTACAGGTGATGTGGCATGAAGTACACTGACAGGGAAGCTGGTGATGTGGCAGTCATCTATTGGAAGATGTGGTCTAATCTCAATACGACACGTCACATGGTCTTGATCAATGGTAAGGTGCCACATGGCCTAGTCATGGGCTGCCACGTAGCACCCCTTTATTGTCTTATGGTTTGTTGTTCAAAATTTTATAGTCCACTGGATTCGAACTGTGGACCTCCCCACCGACCAAGCGCTTTACCAAAGTCCACCCGACCACTATACAACACGTTGTTTCTTACATTATAACGTTTTCATATTTATTTAAGTTGCTATGTGTTTTGGTTTGGCGGGGGGTCAGGCCAGGGCTTAGCCCCGACTTGAGGTTTTATTACGTTACACATATGACCATGCCCTTTGTAATTGTGCATGCAGGAATACGTGTTCAAATAATTTTTTTAATCCCATAGTTGTAATGTGACCGGTGGTTACACGGTTATGTGTGGGTTTTGGTTAGCCCCCGGTCGCATGCTTTTATACATGTGACCACATGAAGCACGCGGGGGATTCAGTTTTGGTTTGAATGGTTATAACCAATAGTTGGTTGGACACTTTTCATTTCACCATTGGCTTGAAACCTACCCCCTTTTTGTGCTAGCCCGTGGTTTTGGGTGGTTTCTCACATGCCCGTGGTCTTGGCGGTTAGGGGCTGGGCGTGCCTAACCGTTCGATAGTTTAGCCAGTTATGCAGTGCTGGGTTTAAACATGTGTTTTGGGGTGTGTTCTTGGTTCAAGCACATAGAGGTGCGTTTTGGCGAACTAGATCTAGCAAGCTTGAAGGAATAGGATGGCAGGAGGCCTATCTTTCTCATTTTTTGGCCGATTGAGGTGCCGTAAAAGCCCAGCTAGGGGTTTTTAGACATTCTGAATCCATTGGCACTATTTTCACAGCCATTTGAAGACTTCTTATGCATATTTTTCACCATTGAAGTTTCAAGAAGCTCTAGGGAGATTGAAGCCCTCATTGATTGAGGTCATGCTTTGGTGTTTTTTCCACAGAGAAGCTCAGGGAAGCTTATGGCCACATGTAGAAGAGGTCATGCCCAAATGAGCCATGATCCATTTTCAGAGTTCTATTAGTCATTTTTGGGGATTTTATGTGTTCTGATCCCAATGGTATAGTTTGTTTTTTCCATTGGAGTTGAGCAACAACTTTTAAAATAAAGTTTGACAAATTAATCCCAGAGAGCCAAGTCCATTGATGGAGGCTCAAGGAGATGTGGCCCGGAGGGGGTGAACTCCTTTATCATGTTGTTATTGTTGTGAGTTTGATGGTTTATTTGCTGCAAGTTATGTTGTTGTGTATTTATTTAAATCACATATTTAACCATTTAAAAGAACATTTTCTCACACATAAACATTCAAAAGAAGATTCATAAACTTGGCACATAATTTTATATTGCATATTTTAACACATGGAGCAAGGTCCTGTAATGTTTATTTTCATGAAGTAGAGGGTGCTTGCATAGAATAACAAGTCAACCTTCTATTTTTAGATCAGGTGGTATCAAAGCATAGTTTGTTTTGCTCATGTATTTTCCATTGATAGCTTGAGATTTAGCTGTTGGTGTTGTGCAAGTTTTGTGTTGAAGTTTGATATCTTGCAAGGATGGAGGAAGCTTCAAGCATTGATGGTTCTCATACATCTTCAAAATCCAAGTTCTTTGACAAAGAGATGTTGAAGGATATTTTAACCATGAGAGATTTTATGAAATAAATGTGTGAAGGTAGTAAGGAGAGCATTACCTTTGAAGAGCAGTTGATGGCCATGAAGAAGGAGAAAGACCATCTTCTTGAAAAGTTGCATGAGATGGAGACTCAACTGCATGAGACAAAGGAAACCCTTACCAAGTACATGCATGAACATAAGGTATGCAATGTTAGTTTATCTTATAATTCCTCTCAAGATGAATTTTTTGGTGTTTTTGAAAATCACACAAGAGGAATAGGGTCCAAGTTATTGTTAAAAATGGGCTATGAAGGTAGAGGTTTGGGCAAGCATGCACAAGGCATTGTTGAGCCTATTGTTGTTGAAGAGAGGCCTAATTTTTTTGGTCTTGGATATGAACAATGGGATGGAGAAAATTCCAAAGTCGAGGAGACAAAGGAAAAAGTTCCAAGAAAAAATTTGTTTCAAGTTCACCTTCTCAAGAAGGCTTTAAAGGTGAAAGTTCAAGAACTTTTGTTGAAAGTTCAATCCCTCCAGCATGCAAGGCTTGTGTTCAAGATGAATGAAAATGTGTGAAACAAAAGAGTTGTGACAACGATGAGGACAAGAACACTATTGTTGGTCTTCAAAGGAGAGCTTGTAACTCTTCAAATTCACCTCCTCAAAGAGGCGATAAAGGTGAATGTTCAAGGTATAATTCTNCTTATCATTCAGTTGCTTTTGATTATGTTAAGCATGATAAATTTGTATGTAAAAATGGAAGAAAGAATCCATGTACATATTGTGGTTTATATAACCATCATGTTTCAAAATGTTGGAAAAGATTAACCACTTTCAGGAAACTCTACAAGAAAAGACAATGTGAAAAGAGGATGCAAAAGATTTGCACTCATTGTCAGAAGCGGGGTCATCTCATTGGCCAATGTTGGATAAAGAGATTGGCAAGAATGGAAGAGGAGATTCCATCATCGATGTGAGTCAAGATGATTCACAAGAGGACGATGTTCAGTAGAAAAAGTCACCATTGAGTTGGCTTGGTAAGAAATGGTTGGATTTCTTGAGCAAGTAAAGCTTGCATTTTTCTGTTGAAACTGCACTTTTCAGCATTATGTGTGCATTTATGGGAAGCATGATAAGTTGCAATAGTTTATCACAACTTGAATGATGAAAGTTGCATGTGAATGCAATTCATTTTGAAGGCATTATTTTTGTTGCATAAATTCGCCAGGAAGATGTAAAAGATGGATAGGATGTTCACTTGTTGCAGTCATGTATCTTTTTCATGTTCAGCTCTTATGTACCCACATGTTTTGGGTTATGTCCTTATGTTTGTACTGGAAGGAGAGTTGAAGAGTCATGCATATGCATTTGATTTTGTATGTGTAAGCAGTGAACCTGGTGATAGCTCATCATGAATGACTCATGATTGTAACATGATTGTGTATCTTGTATGTCGACTTGTCAGATTGGGAAGGTTGATATGTTTCAAATGAGTTTCGACTTGTGTCGATGTTGTCTTGACAACTATATGTGTTGATCATGTTTTTCAAATTGTGTTTAGTCGATGATGTTTGTTGACATGTAAGTTGATTTTGAGTACACCATGATGCAATAAAACACCATGTGATTTGATGAAGTACGAGATGCGACAGTTTGTTTGAAGAGAAAAAGACTTTGTTGGCATCATTTTTCAGTCTTGTATAATTTGTTTTCAAGATTGATAGTTTTCTTGGCTTGTGAAAAGATGTCGCAGGAAAGTTTTTGTAGCCATTGGAGAGCTGATTTTTTTGATGTCAAAGAGTTCACAAGAAGGACTTGATTCTCAGTGGGAAGGTTGGAAGTATTCCAAGCATAGAGAGAACAGTGGGTCAGCAACAACCAGAGAACAATGATTGAGGGACATAGCCAGTTGTAGTGAAAGGCATGTCAAAGTATCCAGGTGATTATCAAAAGACTTTTCAAGTAAAATCAGTTGATAGAACTTGAAAGTATTGAAGCTCAGACAGATAATCATAATCTTTTTTGGGTCCAAAATCCTTTCAGTGGGAAGGCGTGATCAAAATCTGGACCAGGGGTCAAATTTTAGCCCAAAAATCAACATTCTCGGAATCGCTTCAAAACGGACGAGAGCATAGGCCTCGTCGTTTTGAACCCAAAAAAACTTGTTTCGTCTCAAATGGACGTCAGGAAAGAGAGATATAGTGATTTGTTTGAATCGTCAAACAGGGAAAAAAAGGACGCTCACTGGGCAGTCTGTACAGGCTGACGTGGCAAAGGTCGTACAGGTGACATGGGGTGAAGTACGCTGACAGGGTAGCTAGTGATGTGGCAGTCATCTATTGGCAGATGTGGTCTAATCGCAATATGACACGTGGCATGGTTTTGATCAATGGTAAGGTGCCACGTGGCACCCCTTTATTGGCTTATGGTTTGTTGTTCAAATTTTTATATTCCACTGGATTCGAATCGTGGACCTCCCCACTAGCCAAGCGCTTTACCAAAGTCCGCCCAACCACTATACCACATGTTGTTTCTTACATTATAACGTTTTCATATTTATTTAAGTTGCTATGTGTTTTGGTTTGGCGGGGGGTCGGCCCAGGGCTTAGCCCCGACCCGAGGTTTTATTACATTACACATATGACCATGCCCTTTGTAATTGTGCACATGGGAATACGTGTTCAAATGATTTGTTTAAGTCCACAGTTGTAATTTGATCGGTGGTTACATGGTTATGTGTGGGTTTTGGTTAGCCCTCGGTCGCATGCTTTTATACATGTGACCACACGAAGCGCACGGGGGATTCAGTTATGGTTTGAATGGTTATAACCAATAGTTGGATGGACACTTGTCATTTCACCATTGGCTTGAAACCTACCCCCTTTTTGCGCTAGCCCGTGGTTTTAGGTAGTTGCTCACATGCCCGTGGTCTTGGCGGTTAGGGGCTGGGCATGCCTAACCGTTCGACAATTTAGCCAGTTATGCAGTGTTGGGTTTAAACACGCGTTTTGGGGCATGTTCTTGGTTCAAGCACATAGAGGTGTGTTTTGGAGAACCAGAGCCAACAAGCTTGAAGGAAGAGGATGGAAGGAGGCCTATCTTTCTCATTTTTTGGCCGATTGAGGTGTCGTAAAATCCCAGCTAGGGGTTTTTGGACATTCTGAATCCATTGGCACTATTTTCACGTCCATTTGAAGACTTCTTATGCATATTTTTCACCATTGAAGTTTCAGGAAGCTCCGGGGAGCTTGAATCCCTCATTGATTGAGGTCATGTTTTGGTGTTTTTGCCACAGAGAAGCTCAGGGAAGCTTATGACCACATGTAGAAGATGTCATGCCCAGATGATCCATGATCTATTTTCATAGTTCTATTAGTCATTTTTGGGGTTTTTATGTGTTCTGATCCCAATGGTATAGTATTTTTTTCCATTGGAGTTGAGCAGCAGCTTGTAAAAGAACTTTTGACAAATTAATCCCAGAGAGCCAAGTCCATTGATGGAGGCTCAAGGAGATGTAACTCAGAGGGGGGTGAACTCCTTTATCATGTTGTTATTGTTGTGATTTTGATGGTTTATTTGCTGCAAGTTATGTTGCTGTGTATTTATTTAAAGAACATATTTAACCATTTAAAATAACAGTTTCTCACACATAAACATTCAAAAGAAGATTCATAAACTTGGCACATAATTTTATCTTGCATATTTTAACACATGGAGAAAGGTCCTGTAAAGTTTATTTTCATGAAGTAGAGGGTGATTGCATAGCATAACAAGTCATCCTTCTATTTTCAGATCATTCCACGCGTTCACTAGCGCGACCCCCGACAAACTCTGGAAGTTTGATCTTCAGCAATTCTCGAGTGATGTCTTCAGGTAGAGGTCATCCCTCCGAATCCCTCGACGCTTCTGGATTACCCATTCCAGATGGCGTGGATTCCACTTCGGTCCCTTTTGGTTGTATCTCCTTTAAAGTCTCATTTATGGCCTCCAATGAGCGCAGTATGAGAGCTAGTTCAGGCCATGGTGGTGGTGGTGCTAGTGGTGTTGGCGGTGCTTGCGACAATGCTCCCCTGCCTCGACTCCCTCGAGTCCTGGCCATCCTGTATTATTTAACCTGCATCCACCAAAGTTGTCAGGGTGAGTTCAAGGACGTTTCACATTGATGCTACTCAAACTAGAAATAGGGTTAGGCATAAGTTTTTCTTTACTTGTTTGTAAATAGACATTACACTCTTTAGGGGATTGGTTGGGTTACTATTAGGATTAAGAGTCTAAGCTTGATTTCTTTTCCTAAGAAAACTATTGTTTCCCTTTCCCTGTAGCTACGCTAGCCTTGCACCATACTCACCAATTCCTCTTGCTTACTCTCCTAGTGCGTATGTTGCCTCCTTCCCGCTTGTCCTAATCTGAGTCCTTTCAACTTTTCACTTACAACTAATTATCCTTCAATGCTTGACTCATGATATTTCCTAGGCGCGTTGTACATATGTGTTGAATTGCGCATCTCAGTGGATGCAGGTACGAATCTTTAAGGATTGTAGAGTGCTTTTCGGCTTGTGTGTTGTGGTTATGTATTGCTTCCTGACTTGTGGTCGTATGATGTAGTGAATCTGAGGCAATGCATTGAAGTTTAGTGTTTGAATTTGACTGGTGGAATGGAGTGGAGGGACTTGGCACTTGGCTCGATGAGTTGTGTGTATGGTCTCATGAGCTTGGCACTTGGATAATCAGAGATTATTCTTTAGGCTAATACTTTGCTACTATTGATAATTAAACTATTTATATGTGAATTTATTTGTAAAAGTCATATGTGTGGCGCGTTGGTGTTATTGCTCTTCTTAAGGTGCATCGCTTGGTGGGTGGTCTTGGGTTCAAAACCCATGGACCCTCTAACATTTTAATTAACTTTAATGTAGTTTACTTTACACTAAATATACAATTAATTTAAATAAATATTTTAATAATTTTTCTTTTAAAGATAATTAACTTTAAATTAACTTACTTAACTTTAAATTAATTTAATCAAATTAACCTAAATTAAACTTAAATTGATTTGAACTAAATGAACCTAAATTATCTTTACCCTAAAATAAAAAATGTAAACGAACACACATAATTTATAAAAAAAAAATTAAAATTTAAGAAAATCAAAATAATTTAAAAAACAAGTGTGGGCAAGCATGGATTCCACGTGCCTGCCTTGCTTCCTATAGCACCTTCCTTTCTAAACCCTAACCTTTTTCACCGTAACCCTAATTCCTCTTTTCCTCATTGTTTCTTCTTGCGAGGTCTCTGGTTACCCGATCAGATGCCATGGCCTCTTCTCATGGCTTCTCCTCCTGGTTTGTCAGGTGTTTTGTTTCTCGAGTTGGTCATTGACTTGTATTGTTTCTTGGTGAATGATTTGTGTACTGGTGTTCGGTGCTTGTTCTTGGGTTGTATGTTGAGTTTGGCAGCTCTGTGGCTGAGGCGCTTGGGATTTTTGCTTGCATATATATATTTTTTGATTCATTAATAAAAAATATCTGTTTGTTGTGCAGCTCGGGGCTCCTCTAGAAGACGCTACAAAATTCATAGTCCGAAGGCAAGGGTTTTTCCTGACCCAGTTTTTGCTACACCAATTACATCCTTGCCCTGATGAGGAGCTGCAGGTATGCAAATTTTTTGTATAGGTGTAGGCTCCTTGAATCCCAGTGCCCAGATTGCCTTTTCGAGAAAAGGATGGAGTCTAAATTCTCTCCATGCTGAAAATTCCTCCACATCAAGTAATATATCGGCTTCGTGACCTTTTGTGTTATCTTCTAGCATGTTAGATATAGCCACATGAGCCTCATCTGCATCATGCCCTCCCTCTGTAAGGTTAACTGTATCTTTATTAATTTTTGACTTCACTTTGTTCTTCTTCTTCTTCTTTTCTTTTTATTTTTCTGAGTCTTTGCCACTGACCCTTGGATTGAGTCATATTTCTGGATAAGGCCTAAATCACTTCCATGGTCTTTATTATTAGTTTTAGTAGCACGGTTTTGTTTCTTTGATAAAGAACAAGTTTTCTCAGCCTGGGCACTATTTGTTTCCCCCAAATTGTATGCATCTTCATCTATTTCTTCCAAGGATAAAAAAAACTACTTACATTTCAGGGAGAAAAGAGTGGAAGTCCTCTTTGAGCTCTTATTGTTACTCCAACAAGAGAACTTGCATTGCAGGTCTGTGATCACCTTAAAGCAGCTCACCGAGCTCCTCGGCCGTGGTTGGGCACCTAGTGTTGAGCTTGTGTTAAATGTCGGATGCGTTGAGCACCAAATAGACTCCTCCTGGTTTCGGCGCTCCGTGGTTCCTGCGCCTCCTCTCCATGGTTTGGCGCACGGTCTCTATGTTGTGTATTGGAATCGTGTGTTGGTTCTTTTTTCTTTTTTTTGTCTATCAATGGACGCGTTGAGCACTCACCATGCAACTTGAGGGCTTCTTACCTTGGCCTGTAGGCTCTTCCCATCATTTGAGACTTGGCTTGATGCTTGTTTGGAGCTTGGCCCATGGGTTAATTGACCCAATATATATATTTATTTATTTATATTTTTCTTTGTAGCAAATTTTATTTTTTTACTATTTTTTTTTCTGTTTCTAATTTTATATATATCTGTTGATGAGTGTGTATGCACAAAGGTGTCATGGTCTCCTCTTCCATGTGACTTGGTTTGGTGCATGGGTGCTTGGATTGTATGTTGAATGTGTGGCTAACCCGCGTTGTATTGTGGCAGGTGTTTGCCAACTGTGGAATTTGGATCCCGGTGCTTAACTTAGAGATTCGACATGTGGGCCCCAATGATTTGTTTTTTATGTATGGATCTGGGCACAACAGACTGAAGAGAGATACCATGCAAACAAACAATGGTAATATTAAATTTCAGATAACCTTTCTAGAAATAGAAATTACGTTCTCGGTGTACTAAAGTAGGAATACAAGGTGCCAAATTAGTCTCCAACAATCCTTGGCCTAAAAGAAAGAGATGGAATTTTTGAAAACATTCGTGGATAGATTTTGAGGTCCAAAATGGAGTTTTTTGATGAATGGAGGGCCTCTTGGTGCATTGGCTTTGTCTTTCCTTCCCCTCAACTCATAACTAGTCAATCTGCGCAAATCTCAAGTGGTTGGATTTCTGGGAGGATTTAGGGAGTCCTTTATTCCCTATGATGTTCTTGATCAACTTTTTTGGCCGAAGGCATGCATATGAAACACACGATTTCTCTTAATTCAAAGAAATTTTTTTGGGGGGTCGCCTCCAAGGTTTAAAGAGATGGCACAGTGCAACTCTTCTTTCCTGATGGTGTGAACAAGAGTCTGATTGGATCTATCTTTTGTTCTGGGAAAGAAAACAAACCTTGGAGTATTTGCAAGCAGATGCCAGATGCCCATGGAACTAATGTGTTAGAAAGAAGTTTATTTCCCATTTCATCTTCTTTTCACCATCCTATACTTGAGCTTACTATCATTGGCAAAGATCCATTAATTTCTGATGATTCTATAGAGGTTTTTTTTTTGTTGGCCCATACTGCTTATGTTGTTCATTGGTTTAGAGAAGAAATAAGAGAAGGTTTTCCTCTGCTAAGTCATCTAGCAATCTAGCTGTGCTCACGAGGGTTTGGTGGAAGTGTACTTGTCATGTACCTTATGATGTTGAGTTAGCGATATAGGGGCGTCTCAGTCTAGTTTCAAAACATTTTCTTCACTGAAGAATTGTGCTTGTTGGGTGTGCAATTTCTCTATTTCAAATTATATATATATATATATATATATATATTGCTTGGATTTGGTGACTCGCGCTTTACATGTGGGCTTGGAGTTTGGAAAATGTAACTCGCTCTTAATTTATATTTATTTCCTTTTCTTACTTTTACATTATATATATATATATATTACTCATAACTACACTCCTTTTTTTTTTTAATATATGTTTTAAATTATTTATTTTTTAATAGATGATTGATTGGCTTGCAGGTTAGGCAAAGATGGAGCTAGAGGTTGGACCAGATATATCTAATTAAGGGTTTCAGGGCTCGTGCTAGCTTTATCTAATTTCTGGCTGGGTACAGTTTCATTTCTAAATTGGGTAGGTGGGTAGGTAGGCCCTTAAGGCTCCAGTGCTTCAAACTGAAGCTAAGATACCATGTGTAGGAACCCTACTTAATTAAATACAAAATTTAATTCAATTAACATATAATTTCCTTTTCATACGTAAATTATTCATTCACATCATAACCATAAATATTCTACAGAAATTATAATCTATCTACAACATGAAAATAACTCAACAATCCATAATAAAGTACCTGCTTCTGATGCTAACTCCCGTCGATATGGCTGTCCCTTCCCTGCTACCTTACTGCTGCCTTGCCTAGCCTGATGCACTGACCAACTCTGCCCAAACCGACTAACCTCCCAGGCAGCTAGGAGCAGCTTGTCCATCTCCCTAGCCCTAGGAATCCGAAAGGAATCCTGTCCTCCATGCCCAAAACCCTCAGCAACCCAGTGCCCCCTGCAATGATTCTCAAAAACTGTAGAACTCAACGACAAAACCAGAAAATCCCCCCCAAAAAAACAGAACTATTGTCTCCTCTCCAAAATTCTTCTCCCCCCCAAAATCATGCTCCTCCCTGTAAGACTCCTCCCATCATATACCCCCTTCACTGACTCTCTTCCCCCTCATTAATTTCCTTATCCCTCCTTTATTACCTTATCCCCCTTTCTTTAATATCTTGTCCCCTTCTTTAATGTCTTATCCCCTTCATCAATGTCTTATCCCCTCCTGCATACGTAAACCAATTAATTAATTAAATTAAGATTATTAAACCCCCTTAATTTATTATCCATGTCATTGAATGTGATATGTAATCAATTAATTAATTAATCAAAAGTTGTAAACAATTAATTAATAAATAAATATTTAATTAATTGTTATTAATGCTAATTATTGTTTAATTAAAACCATATTAGGACAATTAATTATCTAATTAATTTTACTTAATAATCCCTAAGCATATATTCAACTAGGGTTGTTACACAAAATCACCTTTTTTAGTTAAGATATTTTGTATGTTCGATGAAAACCCTATTGGAAACCTAATTTTTCGAATGACCTCATTTACAATATTGCTTTGTAGCTCTGTCAATAATCGAGGAAGACTAGTATTTTTTTCATGACCATCGCCATTAGAATTAATAATAACACTTTGCAAAGTGTGATTAGCTTCTCGGATGTCACAACAAATCTTTCCAATTCTCTCTTTGTCAGTCCTTCCATCTAATATTCACCATAACAATTATGTTATGTTCTTCCCGATATGCATTGTATCAAACAAATGAACTATTTGTAGGTGCTC
>ML778272.1:804637-818877 GCA_009831015.1 Picea engelmannii | reverse complement strand
ATATATATATATATATATATAATTCTTTTTAATTTGAACTTATAATTTCTAACATAAAAATATATGTACCTAATTTATATATATGAATGTTTCATGATTTTATACACAATTTATCTTTAAAAAAATCAAACAATATATATGTATTTAATTTTTAGATTCAGTTAAACTATGAATATTAATATAGTAATTGTTTTGTATTATTTAAAATTAGATAATTTAAAGCTAAAATGTTTCCTTAAAAAAAATTAAAAAAATTATAATTGTGAAAAATTGAATAAATAAGATTTGCAATTTATCATGTAACTTAAATAAATAAGAGTTGTATGGCAGTTGGAAATGGAGTGTACCTAGTTGAGATCATTGAACTAGCTAAAATGTCCAAACAATTGTCAATTTACTATAAACCTACTCTAAATTTTCTATAATTATTATTTTTCTTTATTAAAGAAAAATTCAAAATCAATGTTAAAAGGGAAAGATATGTGTATGTATTTCCTCCAAAAAGGTCACAAGTTCAAATCCGGGATTAGGGTATGTATACCTCCAATTTGGTGCTTTGACCTTAAAAATAGATTATTATATAAGTTGTCTATATCATTTTGTTTTTCATCTTTAACTATACTTTTACTAATTTATTTTCATTTAAAAAGAAATTAAAAATTACTATTAAAAAGAAATAAGACATATGCCATCATACCTAATTATATGTATATTGTTTTGTATTAATCTAGTAGGAGTACACTTTGTATTAATGATAAGATAAATCTTTTAAATCTAAAAAAGAATAAATGCAATAATAATGAAATAAATGGATAGTAATAATGAGAGAACACATGGGATTTTTACATTTTTGTTTAATTTTTTATATAAAGGGTACCATGTACTTATAATCAAGTTTATTGAAATTCAATAATAATGAAAAAGATGGATAATAATAATGAGAGATCACATGGAATTTTTACCTTTTTTTTTAATTTTTTATATAAAAGGTACTAGGTACTTATAACCAAGCTTTTTGATTATGTAATTAATTTCAAATATTGAAATAATTGAAGGTAGCAATAAGACTTGAAATACATTAACCAATTAGAAATGAGAAAAACAATTATTTTTATTATATCAAAAAATATATATTTGTTTTCTTAAGTTAAACATTACACATTACACACAAATTTAAAATACAAGGCAAAATGATGTCAAATCAATAGAAAACTCATTGCTATAGTCCCTTGGCAGGGACTAATAATAATGAAAAATAAATACTAATTATTTGAGTTGAGTTTATTCACAATTATTTACATAATTTTTAGGATAAAGACAATGACGAATAATAATATGCCTTTAAATAGTAACTTTAAATAGTAATGGATATTGAGTATATTAAAAACAATGTTGAGTATCTCATAAAAATTTTATTTTAGGTGTTAATTCCAAAAGAAAAATGAAACCAAGTTTTGAAAAAAAATTAAAAATTTAAAAAGGAAAATAAATACCAAATGCTGGGCTTTTTTTTAACTTCTTCTAACCAATGTTTCTTTCCATCTTACTCCTTTAGAGAACAATAATTATTCCTCTTGACATTAATAGCATAAACAATACCTTGTTCTAATTCGAATTTAAGAATTTCTAAAGAATTCTCCAGGCTCACAAGAATATATTTAGGGAGAAGAATGTGAATGAAAGTCAGGGTTGACTACATTTTTAGGATATCTAGATGGGACACGATATACTCCATGAAGTGTTTTACTAAGTTAATTTGAATAAATAACTCCAAAGTTTTGTTGTACTTGATTCACATAAATGAGTTGACCGCTTCTCCTAATCTCTCAAATCTACTACTACATGGTTATGTACATAACACAAATATCTTTTATTACATTAATTTAATAAAATTTGAATTTGAATTTTATTTTTCATTGAGTCTTATCTTATCTTAGTGTTAATAATATTTTATTGAATTTTACCTACATCCTTCATACACATCTTAAACCTTTTTTAAACTTCACTAATTTTTGAAAATATTCTTAAATTATTATTAATCTATTCGCTTCTCCTTAAATTTCACTATTTTTTAAAAAATATTCTTAAAACCATTATTCATCTATTCACTATATTTTCTAACATATAGAAATGGAAATGGAAGAAAAACAAATTACATAATCTCTTCTTATTTGTCCATATAGCATCCTCACTCAACATTTCCCTCCATGTTACCGATAGCCACAGAATTTTCAAAACCCAACCTTCAAACGATGTCCAATATAAATCATTATTAATCTATTCCCTTCTCCTTAAATTTCACTAATTTTTTAAAAATATTCTTAAAACCATTATTCATCTATTCACTATATTTTCTAACATATATAGAAATGGAGAAAAAACAAATTACATAATCTCTTCCTATTTGTCCATATAACATCCTCACTCACTCAACATTTCTCTCCATGTTACCGATAGCCACAGAATTTTCAAAACCCAACCTTCAAACCATGCCCAACATCATGATATTATTACTTCTAAAATGGGGTGTTTTCCTCAATAGTGACAACATTCCATTTTGGCACATACGTAACTAACTATTTCTTATACATATTACGTGGCTAACGGTTCATTTAGACACATACGTAACTAATTATTTATTAAACATATTGAGTGGCCCAGAATTCATTATTGACAAGAAAAACATTAAAAATTAAAAGAGAGTAGTTTTGCTATTAAAAATGAAACGAGAGCGGTTTTGCCCATTATTATGATGGCTATTTGAAAAAATTAAAAGGGCAAGTTTCTGGATTTTTTTTCAATTACCATGGAATAAAAAAGGACTATCCTAAACATGGAATAGGATTTTATTTTTAATTATTGAAATTTTACAATATAATTATTGATGTTGAATCTGGTTAACTTAATGGATTAAGTGTGAATTTAGTTTGCTAAGTAATTCGAGTTTAATATCAATTTAGTATGGATGAAACATCCAATGGATTAAGTGTGAATTTAGTTTGCTAAGTAATTCGAGTTTAATATCAATTTAGTATGGATGAAACATCCAAACACATAGCTATGTTGAATGTTGTGGTTTTTAACAAACCCAAAAAAAGACTACATAATTATTGATGAAATTGGATTTTTTTATTGATTAAATTGCACTTTTGAAAATATAAATGGATTCAGTATCTTACACTATTTTTTTTTTTTGTTTGTTAATTTGTGTGGGACTTGTTGGCTACGCGATTAACCTGTGGCTTGAGAAACCGTTTAAGTCGTCAAAAATCACCCACAGGTTTCGAACCGGTGACTTTAACATCACAAAATAGCTTAACAACACGATACCTTTCATTTCAACAATTTTTTTAAAACATAAATGAATTCAGCTCTATGGAAAACTATTATTTCAAGGATTTTTTTTAAAATCTTTTAGAAACAAAAATAAATTTAACTCTCTGTGACACTCTTATTACATCAAGATTGTACAATCTCAATCACTAATATATTTCATTTCAACAATTTTTAGAACTACAAATATTTTTCATTCCAACAATTTTTCTAAAATTTTGGCAAATTTTAAAAACAAACTGATTTTAAAAATATCCAAAAAAATTCATATACCAAAAAGTTCAAGTAAAATGTTTAGAATACACTAAGTAAACTGTACAAAGAAGCTATGTACAATATTGGAGCAGAAATCTCGCCCGATCTATGGTTTAATTAGTATAGACAAATGCCAAGAAATAAAAAACCATACATTCAACTTATCAGGAGGTGTTCATGGGCATCGATCTCTTAATTTTCATGAATATTTGGTAGCCAATATTCTCCTTCTTTTCCCTAATACTCTCAAGCTTCGGTTCCCAACAGTGAACTTTGGACTTCACCAACTGCTTATAAGCTTTCTGCATTTCAGGAGTATTGCAGAGCCTAATGTCATCATCGTCTGCAGAATCCCTGGGCACCAGACTCCCGCGTTCATCCACGTTAACCCTCCCGTTTTCCATAAGCTTTGTAATAAACTGTGAGCGAACTCTGATCCGAACGCCTCCGTCGACATCGTTCTTCTGTATGTCAAACGGTTGGCAGAGAGCAGAGGCATATCCGATACTGCGGATAGCCGAAGATGCGCGAGAAGTGGGAGAAAGAGCACCTTTTGTAGGCGGCGGTGATAGTAAGGAAGCCAACGTTACAAGAGAAACCGGAGACTGAAAGAAGTGGTCGGGCAGAAGAAAGTAGTGGTTGCCCACCTTTAGTTGATCGTATGGAGAAAGCGAGGGCGTCTTCTGCCCGATGTAGAGTGAATCGGAACAACATAGTAAATGTTGAGGGAATTCCTGCATGATTTGGCCCGCCTTGACGGATTTAGGAACGATCGTAATGCTGCCGTCTGAGCGAACCAGCTGAATGGTTTCGTTGTTATTGCCCACCATCACGCAGGACGTATGGTTGCCCATAATTTATCTGATTTGTTATGAGCAAGCAAATCGAAGCATGGAGATGCAAAGAAGGATCGCAGAAATGGCGTATTATATAAATTGTAAAACCAGTAGTCATAGAGAAGAGAGACGTCAACATGCCGGCCATTCCTGGTATTCTATTTGCTATATCTCTCCCGTCGTTGCGCTCCGTTGGAGTGGACGTATCTCTATTTAGGTTTGCTTCTTCTGGTTAAAGTGTAATACCACCATACGCTAACGGAGTTTTATTGTTTTAATTTTTGAAAACCAGCCAAAGTTATTGTCGAATTGAACAGATAAATTCAATGATCGACTTTCAAAGTCTTGGCCGTCGCCATCCAACACATTCTAAATCCGAAAACATTCTAAATTCTGGTCACCGTGCAAATGCGATATGCGGGTCCTAATTGTTTCAGTATATAATTCCAACCTCTATGTGGGCCTTTACCTAGTCTTCCATTGGAAGCGGAACTTACATCTTAGCATCATGACGGAAGACACTTGGAGTTCATGGATACAAGAACATACGAGGAGTTGGAACGATCGTTCCGAACTACGGTTTCACGTGAAAAACAAGGTGTTCTAGGTATTGTATGTTTCAGTTCCCAAAGTGTGCTTTTGCGATACTCTACTTTATGTGGGTGTGGGGGTAGTGCACCGTTTTTCTCTTGGTTGCTTGGTAAATACCAAGGATATTTGTTTAGAGTATCTTTCTTCAACTAGAGCATATTCATAATTGGTTTTAGGTTACGGGGGAGTCACACTCCTACTCTATTGCAACTCTTGTATATTTAGACAATTGTTAAGAGTTTAACACTTAGTCATATATAAACATACATCTATGAACATAAAAAACCAAGAAAATAACAATGGAACAAATGAAAGTCATACAAAAATAGTGACATGAACCTTGCTTAATACCCAACTAAGTCTTTGTTATTGCGAAACCGTTACAATATGAGCACTCTCGGCTCAGTTTACAACTTGGGTAAGTCACATGCTTCGTCTCACCTCACCAAGACACTTATACACATATTCATTAGACCAAGAATCTATGTCGCAACTGTCTCCGCAACCTCCGACTGTGCACAACAGACGTGCCATCAATCAAAGACTTGTTGTTTCTTTGTTACTGCAGACCTCACATATTTTTGGTTCTGCCTCACACGTGCCTCCAATAGACCTGCATTTCTAGAATTCCCCAAATTCAGTCAAAAATAAGGTCACCCCATATCCATCACAAAACGACCTCAAAGAAGCACAAGTCCTCCCATGTGGAGTGACTTGGCTCCTTGATGGAGCTCGCTCGTCTTCTTCTAATCTTGACTTAGAACCACAAAGCTCCTCTTGCTCTATTCCAAGCTACCCTCTTTGGTTGTGCACCCTTGTGCCTTTATAAACATTGGCTCCCGAAATCATCTGTCTAGGTGAATCAACATGACCCATGAGTCATGCCCCTTCGCAATGTTGGGCCGACCTCTCATGTGGGCATGTTCGGGTGGCTTGCCCAGCTGACCCACCGAATGCCTCATTACGTCATAAGGATGACCCATCGAACTATTGACTGACGCCCCCATCTTCCCAACCATCCCATCGTTTGGGTCAGTACGATGCTTATCCAAGTCGAGCCAACTTGTGTCACAAGGAATCTTGATTGAGTCTCCCTTGGCACATCCCATGTCAAGGCATCCCATCTCGCCTGATATAAATACACCATTGTTAAACTTCGTTAAGTCTCGCACGCTCATACCACTTACTCTATTCAACAACCCCAACTTTTGTAGGTCCCCACAACGTCAAGTCAATCAAGAACGCATGTCTTTAGCGAGAGGTCTTATAGTGTGCATAAAGCATACTGGGTAGCGAGCATTGAATTTCAAAGTTTTTCCAGTCTCCATTCAAAACAATATAAATCTCATCATCGATCTAGCCGTCCAAATCCGATTTGGAGGATGAGAATGGGAACACGTGCCTAGTTGATTGAGTGCATACTTCCAAGATCCTTGGAGACTTTTACTACTCTTCCCTTGGAAGTGGAACTGGAGTGACTATGACCATTCACAACCCCACCTTCAAAATCAAGTTGTAATCACCATCAACTCAAGCGAGGATGGCATAAAGATACCTTGTCTTGGCTAAACAATTGGAGAATCATGGAAAAAACCATTTTGTAGAATAAAGACACTATGAAAAAAAACATCAAATCAAAATTTAAGGAGAAAATGTAGTGTGACAAAGAGTTAGAGGAGAAAAGAAGATTAAGGTATTATAAGGATGTAACCAACCCTAATCTAGAAGATCAAAATTATCTACTTGTTTTGACAAGTGTAAAAAAAAAAATAAACATTACTAAGAGAAGAACAAATTCTCACGAGCTCTATAGTGAAACTAGGCATTGGTCAATTCTTAAAATGCCATGGGATGAAAGAGTGTGTCACATTTGTGACAGTAAGAAGGTTGAAGATGAAAAACAAGTTTTCATATATTGTTGAGCCTATACCGACATTAGATCTCATTTCAAAATATTTGTCACACTACCAACCTTCCTAACCTCTTAACTCAACAAAACTATGGTGATCTTGGAAAGATTCTCTTAATGCTTCCTGTCTTAGTGGAAGTTAATCATCATCATCATCATCATCATATGTATAATTAAAAACATAATAGATACATAATATATTATGATGTTAAATAGTTATATATATATATATAATATTATCATTTTAATGTTTTATTATTATTTTAACGGGTTATGTTTTTTTTTTTGTAGATAAAAATTATATAATAATAATAATAATAATCTATTTTTAAGGCCACAGCCAAGCCAACACACCAAATTGGTGTATGAGACCCCCTTGTTTATCGGACAAGGCACCCCCCTCTGCCCAACGATTTGACTCGTAAAGTCTACGAAGGTATACATACCCTACCCCCCTCTGGATTTGAACCTGTGACCTCTTAAGAGGAAACACATGTTCTTAACCTTTCCTTAGAAAAAAACATGTGTGTATGAGTGTAAATTATAGCACACCAACTATTTTTCCATCGTAGTGGAATCAAGAACGTGTGGACATAACGATTCTTCATTGTTCCAAAACTTTATGAAAAAGCGACAACTATCGATATACATACATTGTAACATCCTCGGTTATTACGACTACAAGTGAAGCAACAGTGCATTTTTTTTTTCTTTTTAGGAAAGAAAGCAACAACAAAAAAAATTTAACCACACCACAACTTAACCAACACCTTAACTTACAGTCTATTGTCTATCTATACTAACCGTACCAAAATGACAGTTGTCTATTAACATTAAAAAGAATCTGCTAAGAAGTGACAATGTCATTAAATCCATATACATTGAGTGAGAAACTAAAGCCATATACATATAATGTGATTTATTTCCATAGGTATTTAATGAGATTTACTACCATGTGCATTTAATGAGATTTACTACCATATGCATTTAATGCGTTTTAACGCCATAATCGTCTAAAGATTTCTAATTGCCATAGGCCTGATCATAATTAATGTCATTGAGATCCATTCACCGCAGTCGATGCCATCGCTAAAGATATCCTATAACAATACTTATTACTACTAATTAAAATGGAGGGAAGCTGTCAAAAACCAACAATGCCAACTAGACACGCTGCCAGGTAAAAGTAAAACCCAGGGGTAAGAACGTCGAAGCATTTAGTTAGCCATCTAGAAAATTCTAAATCGATAGTCGTCAATGTAGAATCCAATATCTGGTTGTCTAAAAAGGTAAAAAGTTGTTGAGTAAGGTAAATGTAATTTACCATTGATGTAAAACTATGGTGTAATTACATAGTGGTTGTAAAAAATAAATCAAAATGCGTATAGATGATTAGTCACCAGGTAATCTAAATAAAATACAACTAAATAAATAATATGTCTTTAATCAAATTTATGCACTAACTATCATTTAAAAATGAAATGGGGCAAAATCACAGAGAAGTTACACGCAACTTCCACAGGGAAGATTGCAGAGATCCCCGCCAGTTTTGGTGGCAAAAAATGCAGAGGTAAGGGTGTCACAACATATTCAAGGTTACAAATCGCAGTTGGTAAGGTGTTACAACAAATTTGTGGTTACAATTTGTCAATGGTGTTGTAACAAATCCAAGGTTACAATCATTGCTAGTAAGGTGTTACAACAATTTCGTTCTTACAATTCACAGATGGTGTCACAACAAAGCCAAGGTTACAATCGTAGATGGTAAGGGTTACAACATTTTCGTGGGTTCAATTCACAGATGGTGTCACATCAAGTCACTGAGTTTAAACAGTCAAAATTTCACTCAGGTTAAAACATTCAAATAATTTAATGTGGTGAGATTAACCATTCAAATAAACCGCCCAGAAGTAAAATTCTTCTTAATCAATATACATTGGTTTTCTAGAAAGAAAAGTGTGTAGCTTTATCAAGCACCTAGAAATCCAAACCACTGACAAGAAAAAATAAAAAAATTCGCTGAGAAAAATTCGCCCCCAAGTAAACGAAGTGCAGCCGAAGAAGTAGAAATCGTCAGGAAAACAAAATGAGATATAAAAATGCAGGAAATGTCTACCAAGATATAAAAATGATGTATAAAATGAGATAACAAACAAGATATAAAAACATAGAGTTTAAAGAAAAATTCACCATCAATAAAATTTTGCAGGGTTAATTTAAATGCATCAAGGCACAATACCATACACTACCTAGAGCAATGAACAGGGGTAGACGACTGGAAGGAAAATCCTTTGCTCATCATCCACGCACAGAAAAGCAGGCTGTTTATATCCATAGGTCTATTAACACCAAAGTGACGACCATAGATCAGTCTCCTGGCCGACTTCTAAGACGTGGATTGATGAGTTGGGGATGAAGGAAAAACTTTATAAACCACAAATCATCACAAATCAATAAAACCATAGGACAGACAAGACATGCATGGATCGAGGCCATGGGAATCAACCAACAATGAGATAAAGGCTATCGGGAAAATTTCAGTCATCAACTAGAATGCTAAGACAATCATTTTCTTTACCCAATTAAACAGACATAACTAAAAGCATAAATCATACCAACAATATACCATGCAGAAATAAGGGAAGCGTATCATAGCCCAAGTCCCCAACTCTGAGTTGATGTCTTCCGCGCTTCGTGCAATTCCTGCATGTCGACCGATGAGACTTCACCGGTACCTCCCAACCAACGCTCGGGGTACTCTTCTTTCCCCTTAGCCCCCTGAGCCATAGATGGGCCACACACACTAACCATAGAATCAGCTAGATCCCAACTCGCCTCGCAAGGACGAGCTACCACTCCTCACCGAGGTGGGTATCCCAACCCCCACAAGCTAAGTCAGTCAAGTATAAATTTCTCTAGCGTAATGTTACGCATAACATAAGAGATCATTCATCCTCCTCCTCCTCCTCCCTTCTTTATATAGATTTTCTAAGACAAAAACCATCCCAAAATCCCTTTTAATTTATTGTTCATTAATTTAATTCAATAATAATCCTCCCCGTACATGTGTCACCCATCCCCTTCATTGCACCATAAATTAATCTCCTTAATTAATTAATTACCCCTATTTCCCTCACCCACCTAAAATCATTCCTAAAATCGCTCCTAGGTGTCCCCATATTCCCTTACAAGTTTTAATGACTTTCTCACTTACTAAATTACTAGTTGAGTTTAATTTAGAAAGTTATTAAATGTTAGATACCTTACTAAGTTAGACTTTCTACTTTTGCCTTGTGTTTCCCCTTTCTTTTTATGTTTCCACTTTTTCCTAGTTTCCTAATTATTTTAGATTTCCCTCTTTTCCTTTTTATTTAAAACTCAATTTGGCAGGTGTAGAAAATTAACATTTTCCCTTTTCTCTTTTTAATTAATAAATTTTAATTAGTATACGTGGCAAAATAATTAATTCCCCTTTTTTTAATTTTATCCCCCAAAAGATTTTTATAAATAAAAAGAATTACTCACCCCCTTCTCGACACATGATTAACGATGATTATCATTTTTATTTTTACTTTTACAACATATTTTTCTTTTACCGCAAGTTTCACCTAGATCTACATTTTAATTTTCGAGGTTGGGCGACAATTTATTAGGGAAATTGTTTTAAATTTTTCTTATCACATTATCCATCCTAAGGCCATATAGGTTTATTCATTTAATGATTAACAACACGACGTTCCCTTCAGGATGCACTACGTGCTCCAAGGGTGCCACTCGCCTCTTTCCATTTTTCATGCGACGAGCCCTTCAGGACGCACCATGTGCTCCAAGGGTGTCACTCGCCTCTTTCCATTTTCCCTCTTCGACGTTCCCTTCAGAATGCACCACATCCTCCAAGGGTGCCACTCACCTCTTGACTGACTTGGTAGACATAAAAAACCCTTGGATTCAATACTCCGCCAGGTGATATTTTGGGAGACTAAGGGCCTCTAAGGAATTAGGCCCTTGCCTTATTGCGGGCCCCTTAGAATCATCGTGAGCGATTGTCACAATCATCCCTCACGACATCATGGATCTTCTCAAACTAGGTAGTCGTTAACCTATAGTTCGATCCATGGCAAGAGTGCTAGTAGGTTCTGACAGGGTTGCTATCCACACCTCTCCCTCAACATCTCTGGTATTCGTGCATGACCCCTATAATCCACATGTGAGTCTGGTCAGCAAGCTATCTTCAGCCTACATCATCAACAAATCATGTTAGATATCATCCAATATCATATCATCTAATCATATATCATATGCAAAAATGTCAAATATAGAACAATCAGACTCCCAATAGTTCACTCCCTGACTCGATCCGGAGTCCAAGGGGTTCCATTGATGCCTCTGCATCCTCAAAGTCCAAAATCCTACACACTCAGGAAAATCAAGTCAATAACACATTTCTATGTCAATGCAACCAAATAACATTTCATTAATTCATAATGCCTCATAATCATAAATCAAATGCCCAAAAGTATAATAATCGGGATCACTTGCGAGCAAGTGTCCTCAAAGAATAAGTTTGTTCAGTGCACATAAGAATGAGATGTTACATACACCCCCTCTTTGTCTAAACTTCGTCTAGAAGTTTTACAGTATATAAGTGTCGAAATAATGTGTATCACAGTGTCATAAGAATATCTATCAAACAAAAATGGAAACTGTTGGCGCATATCATACACATCCTCCTAGGTTGTTGAGTGCGGGCTATAATTGTCCCACTGGACCTTGACCTGATCCACTGTTCGACGTCGTAGTTGTCGAAATCAATGAGAAGGGATGCGGATCGGCTCAGCCATGAGCACCCCATCGCTTGATACCTCGAAGGAACTCATGTCAATAACATGTGTAGGATCACTAATATAATGTATCAAAATGGATACGTGAAAAACATCGTGCATACGCCTCAAAGAATCAGGCAAGGCTACTCGATAGGCCATGCGCCCCTTCCTCTCCACAATATCAAAAGGTACTATGAACCTAGGAGATAATTTATCTCCCTTTCCAAACTTGATCGAACTCTTAAGTGGTTTAACTCGCAAGAAGACTCGATCGCCAACCTCATAGCTACAGTCGACATGGTGCGCATCGACATAACTCTTCTGTCGATCCATCGTTCCTTTAATCCTTTGTCTTATTGTTTTCATTTTCTCTTCCCTTTCTTGGATCACTTTTGGTCCCACCAGGACCTTATTCTCAAGTCAATCCCAACTCAAAGGCGTCTGACATGGTCGCCTGTAGAGAAACTCGAAAGGCACCATCTTAATGGTGCTTTGGTCACTGTTGTTATAAGATAATTCCACTAGTGGAAAGAATTATTCCCAACGCTTTTGTTGGTCCATCACGTACATGTACAACATGCCCTCCAAGGTCTAGTTCATTCGTTCGGTCTGCTTGTTAGTATATGAGTGATACACAGTACTAAAGTTAAGTTGGGTTCCTAAGGCCTCTTGGAAACTCGTCCAAAATCGTCCAGTAAACACGGATCCTCGATCATATATAATCCTCTTAGGCACGCCATGCAGCCTCACAATCTCACCAATAAAATCTCTAGTTATGTCAGGTGGCTAATACGTCCTATGCATAGGAATAAAGTGATCACTCTTCGTCAGATTGTCTACTACTACGAAAATCGAGTCGTGTCTCTTTGTCGTCAGTGGCAAACCAATGGTAAAATCCATCGAAATAACCTCCCATTTCAATTATGGAATAGCATGTGGTTGTAGAAATCATGTTGGATGTCTATGTTCAGTCTTTACCTGTTGACATTCTAGACATCTGGCCACATAGTTGACTATGTCTGCCTTCATTCCCTTCCATAAGAATAATGGTTTAAGGTCCACCCTCATCTTCGCGATTCCTGGGTGAGCCATATATACTAATCTATGAACCTCGCTTAGGATCAATCTCCTCAACTCGTTGTTCAGTGGTACTTAAATCCGATTTTAAAATATCAATAATCCATCATTGCCAAACGTAAATCCTTCAAATATTGGTTCCATCATCGTGTTTTGTTCGAAAAAAACCCTCGAACTCTTTATACTAGTCATCGTCACACTGTAAAGTTAGAATCTTTTCAAATAGATTTGTCTGAAGAGGCAACATAGAAAAAATGTGTGGTCTCCTACTCAATGCATCTTCCACTCGGTTCACTGTAATCATTTTATGTAAGTAATCTCGAAGTCGTACTAGCTAAGAAATTCGGACCAACATCGTTGTCACACGTTCAAGTCGCTTTGCGTAAAGATGTGTTGTAGTCCACAGTGGTGTGTCTTTAGTTCAAATTTTCATCCTACAAGGTAGTGTCTCCAATCATTCAAGGCATAAACAATGGCTAATAAATCCAAATCATGCGTTATGTACTTCTCCCCATCCCTTCTCAGTTTGCTCAAGATGTAAGCGATCACTCGATTGTCTTGCATCAAGACTCCACCTAAGTCTTCCTTAGATGCGTCAGTGTAGAACAAGAATTTTGCATCCATGTCAGGGACCTTTAGTATCGGTGTTGTTTTCAACAACTTTTTGAGCCTCCCAAATGCTTCCGCGCATTTCTTGGTCCAAACAAACTTTTTTTTCTTCTTCTACAACTCCACGATCGGATTTTCTATCTCCGAAAATCCCTCGATGAACCATAGATAGTATCCTACTAAACTCATGAAGCTACATACTTCTCGGACCCTTGTCGGTGTAGACCATTCCATAATAGCCTTGAACTTTGCTGGATCCACGACGATAGCTTCACCAGAGATGAAATTCCCTAAGTACTGAATCTTCGATTGATAAAGTGACCATTTGGACAATTTCCCACACAATTTGTGCTCTCGCAGACACTTTAGTACCAAGCGCAAGTGCTCGTCATGATCCTCCATCATCCAAGAGTAAATCAAAATATTGTCAATGATTACTTGGATGAACTTTTTCAGGTACTCGCAGAACACCCCGTTCATCAAACTCATAAATACCCCTGGGGCATTTTTTAGTCCAAACCGTAAAACAATAAAATCATAATATCCAAACCTCCTCTTAAAGGCGGTCTTAGGGACATCATCCTCCTTGATCCGTATCTAGTGATACCCTGATTGCAAATCAATCTTTGAGAACACCATTGCACCCTTCATCTGATCAAACAGATCATCTATCCTCGGCAACGAATATTGATTCTTGATCATTGCCTTGTTCAATCAAAATCATATCAACGAAAGTGCAAGATACCAGATATATAAAATATGCAGAACATAAACGAAATGCTAGAAATAACAGAATAGCAGTAAAAT
>ML778272.1:758835-797982 GCA_009831015.1 Picea engelmannii | reverse complement strand
TTACATCCGAATACATTAATCTACCCATGTGCGGGTAAGGACCTTAACAGAAAGACATAGTGATCCCAAGTTCCGAGTTGAACCTGCTCTGATACCATGTGTAACGTCCCCGGTCATTATGACTACAAGCGAAGCAACAATGCAATTTCTTTTTTTTTTTCAGGAAAGAAAGCGACAATGACAACAATTTAACCAGCCCACTGATGATGAACAAAAGCACACAGTCTAGGAAACAAGCAACTATTACTCCACTCTCTGTCACAGGGGAAATTTGGCGAAACATGCATAGGACAACAAGGAGGAACGACTATCTGCCGAACGCAAACAAGACATGCCTACAAGCTAAGAGACAACATCTCCCTCCTGACACAACAACCTTGATGAACAAGACTAGAACTTGAAGGTGCAAGTACCAAACTCATGAAGGCGTTCCACCCATGAGCCAAAAACAACTTACAATGATCGACAACACTCTCACTGAATGCACCGACTCTGACCAAGTTCTCTTTCACTGCTATCCAATAGGGTGATCCATGATCCCCTCATCGGGAATCATGTCGTCCCCAGGTGATAGACATGCCAATAACCTTGGCACAACACATCCTATCTGGACCAAGGACTCTAGATAAATCTGACGCGCTAGGACAAAATAACTAACAAGGAGACTAAACCCACACCCCAAGCAATGAGTCGGCAAGAAGCAAGATGATGTCAATAAGAAAATGCAAGTTGTTAAATGACTTCATGAACAACCCAACCCATTCATCTAGTTTGATGTGTATAATTACAAATTTAGTTTATCATTAATTGCACTCTAATTTAGCAAGTTTAACTTACCTTTTAGTCAAGACTCACCAATCTCATTTAATCATTAATTACAAATTAATTTGGGCAATTCTAAACTAATCCAAAAATTACAATCTTACTAGCAATTGACATCATATAAAAACATTAAACATATCAATGCAGAATGCTACATTGAAATGCTTATCAACACCTTAAATTACAGCTTGTTGTCTACCTATACTAACCGTACCAAAATGACAGTTGTCTATTAACATAGAAGAATCTTCTAAGAAGTGACAATTCCATTAAATCCATATACAATCAGTCAGAAACTAAATCCATATACATATTATGATATTTACTGCCATATGCATTTAATGAGATTTACTGCCATATGTATTTAATGAGATTTACTACCATATGCATTTAATGAGTTTTAATGCCATAATCGTCCAAAGAGATTTAATTTCCGTAGGCCTGATCATAATTAATGTCATTTAGAGCCATTCAATGCAGTCGATGCCATCGCTAAAGATATCCTATAACAATACTTATTACTGCTAATTAAAATGGAGGGAAGCTATCCAAAACCAACAATACCAACTAGACACGCTTCCAGGTCAAATTAAAACTCATGGGTAAGAACGTCGAAGCATTTAGTTAGTCATCTAACAAATGCTAAATCGATTGTCATCAACGTAGAATCCAATATTTGACTGTCTAAAAAGGTAAGAAGTTGATGAGTAAGGTAAATGTAAGTTACCATTGCTGTAAAACTATGGTGTAATTACATAGTGGCTGTAAAAAATAAATCAGAATGCGTGTATATAATCAATCACCAGGTAATCTAAATAAAATACAACTGAATAAATAATGCATATTTAATCAAATTTATGCACTGACTATCATTTAAAAATGGAATGGGGAAAAATCGCAGAGATGGTACACGCAGCTTGCACAGGGAATATTGTAGAGATCCCTACCAGTTTTAGTGGCCAAAAACGCAGAGGTAAGGGTGTCACAACATATTCAAGGTTACAACTCATAGTTGGTAAGGTGTTACAGCAAATTCGTGGTTACAATTCGTTGATGGTGTCACAACAAAGCCAAGGTTAAAATCGTTGTTGGTAAGGTGTTACAAAAATTTCCTGGTTACAATTCGCAGATAGTGTCACAGCAAAGACAAGGTTACAGTCACAATTGGTAAGGGTTAAATCATTTTCATGGTTTCAATTCGTAGATGGTGTCACCACAAGTCGTTGAGTTTAAATAGTTAAAATTTCACTAAGGTTAAAACATTTAAATAATTTAATGCGCTGAGATTAACCATTCAAATAAAACACCCAGAAGTAAAATTATTCCTAATCAATATACATTGGTTGCGTAGAACAAAAAGCATGTAGCTTTCTCAAGCACCTGGCAATCCAAACAACTAACCAGAAATAAAAAAGAGTTAGTTGGGCAAAATTCACTCCCAATTCAACGAAGTGCAGCCGAAGAAGTAGCAATCACGAGGCAAACAAAATGAGATATAAAAATGCAGGAAATGTCCAGCAAGATATTAAAACGAGGTATAAAACGAGATAACAAATGAGATATAAAAATATAGAGTTTAAAGAAAACTTCGCCATCAATCAAATTTTGCAGGGTTAATTTAAACACATCAAGGTGCAAGACCACACACTACCTCGAGCAATCAACAGGGGTAGACAATTGGCAGGAACATCCTTCCCTTCTCATTCATGCACTGAAAAATAGGGTGTTTAGATCCATAGGTCTTTTAACACCGAAGTGACGATCATAGATCAAGCTCCTAGTTGATTGCTTAGGCATGGACTGATAAGATGGGGACGAATGAAAACATTTATAAGCCGCAAATCATCACAAATCAATAAAATAATAGGACGATCAGGACATGCAGGGATCAAGGCCATGGGAATCGATCAGCAAAGAGCTAAAGGCTATGGGGGGAACTTCAATAATGAACTAGAATGCTAAGACAATCATTTTCTTCACCCAATTAAACATATAGAACTACAAGCATAAATCACACTAACAATCTACCATGTAGAAATAAAGGAACCATACCATAGCCCAAGTCACCCACTCAGAGTTGATTTCCTACGCACTCAGTGCAACTTCCACTTGCCGACCAATGAGATTTCTCTAGTACCTCCTAGCCAACGCTAGGGGTACTCTACTCCCACCTTAACCCCCCGAGCCTCAGAGGGGCTACGCACACTGACGAGAGAATCAACTAGCTCCCAGCTCACCTCGCAAGGTCGAGCTACCACTCCTCATCGAGATGGGTATCGCAACTCCCACAAGCTAAGTCAATCAAGTATAAATTTATGTAGCATAACGTTACGCATAACAAAAGAGATCCATCCTCCTCCTTCTCCCTCCTTTATATAGATTTTCTAATTCAATAACCTTCCCAAAATCCCTTTTAATTTATTGTTCATTAATTTAATTCAATAATAATCCTTCCCATACATGTGTCATACATTCCCTTCATTGCACCATAAATTAATTTTCTTAATTAATTAATTACCCCTCTTTCCCTCACCCACCTAAAATAATTCCTAGAATCACTCCTAGGTGTCTCCATATTCCCATACAAGTTTTAATGACCTTCCCCCTTACTAAATCACTAGTTGAGTTTAATTTAGAAAGTTCTTAAATGCTAGATATCTTACTAAATTAGACTTTCTGCTTTTCCCTTGTGTTTCCCCTTTGTTTTTATTTTCCCACTTTTTCCTAGTTTCCTAATTATTTTAGATTTCCCTCCTTCACTTTTTATTTAAAACTCAATTTGGCAGGTGTAGAAAATTAACTTTTTCCCTTTTCCCCTTTTAAATAATAAATTTTAATTAGTATAAATGACAAAACAATTAATTCCCCTTTTTTTAATTTTATCCCCCAAAAGATTTTTATAAATAAAAAGAATTACTCACCCCCTTCTCGACACATGATTAATGATGATTATCATTTTTATTTATTTATTTTTATTTTTATTTTTACAACATATTTTTCTTTTACCGCGAGTTTCACCTAGACCTAGATTTTAATTTTCGAGTTTGGGCGACAGTTTATTAGGGAAATTGTTTTAAAATTTTCTTATCATGTTATTCGTCCTAAGGCCATCTAGGTTTATTCATTTAGTAATTAAAAACACGACGTGCACTTCAGGATGCACTACAAGCTACAAGGGTGCCACTCGTCTCTTTCCATTTTTCTTGTGCGAAGTGCCCTTCAGGATGCACCACCTGCTCCAAGGGTGACACTCGCCTCTTTCCATTTTTCTTGAGCGACATTCCCTTCAGGATGCACCATGTACTCCAAGGGTGCCACTCACCTCTTGACTGACTTGGTAGACATAAAAAATCCCTGGACTCAATACTCTGCCAAGTGATCTTGTGGGAGACTAAGGGCTTCTAAGGAATAATAACCATACCTTATTTTTCTCCCCTTAGAATCATCATGAGCGACTTTCATAGTCGGCTCTCACAACATCCTGGATCTTCTCGAAATAGGTAGTCGTGAATCTACAGTTCGAGCCACAATGGGAGTGCTAGTAGGTTGTGGTAGGTTTGTTGTCCACACCTCTCCCTCAATGTCTTTAGTAGTCGTGTGTGACCCCTCTACTCCACATATGATTCTGGTCGAAAATCTATCGTCAGCTTGCATCATCAACGAATCATGTCAGATATAGTATCCAATATCATATCATCTAATCAGATGCACAAATGTCAAATGTACAACAATCAAACCCCCAATAGTTCACTCCCTGACTCGATCCAAAGTCCAAGGGGTTCCATCGATGCCTTTGCATCCTCGAAGTCCAAAATCCTGCACACTCAGGAAAATCAAGTCAATAGCACCTCTCTATATCAATGCAGCCAAATAACATATCATCAATTCATAACGGCTCATAACCGTAAATCAAATGCCCAAAAGGATAATGATTTGGATCATTTGCAAACAAGTGTCCTCAAAGAATAAGTTTGCTCAGTGCGCTCAAGAACGGGATGTTACAGACATGCGGAATTGCCGCCTATTCTGCAACAAGTGTGGAAACTAGAACACATGGTGCATTGAGTGTCCCAACCATCTATCGAACTTGAACCAGAGACTAAGGTATGCTGAAATTGCAAAACATTATCCATTAAACCAGAGAGAAAACCTGTGAAAATGATATACATGGGGTGAACCCGGGCATCCATATTGACGGAGCCGAAAGATTAAAGGCTGGCGGCAAGTCGGGCATTGGCTCTTATGAGGCTTGCTTGACAGGGAGTTCGGTAGGGCATCCAAACATTTGTTGAAGATGATCTGGTGGTGTTGCTGCTCTGCCAGGTCCTTTCTCATCTCAAAGATCAAGTCCAAGTGGTCTTCCATGAGTCTGCAAGTGATGGGAGCTGGGTGAGTATGTTCATCATGAGGGTATTCATCCATGGTAGCAGCAACGGAGTCGTTTGCGAAAACAAAACCTGTGATAGGGTCCTCATCCATGGTGGCAGCTAAATTCTATCCCAAGTGATCCTCCAGAGGTGAGACTTCTTCTTCCATGATGCAACCCATCTCGAGTAGCTCTTGGAAAGGAATGGTGGTGCAGGTGACAAGCCGGTGCTCCAAAGAGATTGACGGCAGGAAAGGAAAAATTTCCTCCCAATTGGGAGGAATTTCTTCTTCCACTGAGCACCTACCATGGAGACCCTCTATATTGAAAGGATGACACTATGGTTGATCTTGCTCAAACCAATTCTGACCAGAAGAACCCGGATGGTCCGAGCCCCCTAGTATGGGAGCGCGAGAGGTTGGTCTTCACTGGTTGTGTCTGCCAAACCAACTGTAGTAGGTTGGCCCTCACCTGCGCTTCCCTCTTTCTTGTGGCATGGTTGAGCAGAGTACCAAGCAGACATATACACCAGCAATGCGAGCTAAGTCGTGGAGGAGAAAAAACAAAATGATACTGTGCATTGCACCCATGTGCCCAATATAGAAATTCCCATAGGACGAAAAGACCAGGAAGATGAAGGATTTGATGGATCTCGTAGACATTACTGCAGAAATAATGGCCATAACCGAAATCGCACTGATGTCAAGCAGCCGAACCTAGGTCTCCATTAAGGCCCGACGCACTAAACCTTGGCACTTATGCAAACTAACCACCGTGACTGAACATGGGAGGAGGGTGGTGGCGAGGGGCTTTAACTACCCTTGTAATTTCCCTATTTGACGATGTGTGTGGTCCATGTGTCACCCCATCCAAAAAATTTAATAGGTTATGTTACATGCAGATCTCCTCCATAATATTTCAAACTATTGAATTACAATTAAACTTTTTAAAACCTATAATATGAACTCATGTGATATGATATTGATCAAGTTCACCTATCATGTTTTATTATCATGTTTTATGATAAACCAAGTGGATTAATTAAGTTTATTATTTTAACTCACTTCATTCTTATGATTTATTAAAAATTTAACATAAATATACTTTCTTCACAAAGTATTTGGGTTACATTTCTATTGATTATCTATAACATATAAAATAGTCTTCCCATGGTGGTCATAGTTCATGTATAACATATAAAATAGTCTTCCCATGGTGGTCATAGTTCATGTTAGCTCGTTTTCTTGTAATAGGGAGATGGTTTCACTCTATTAATTATTTTATTCAAGACTAGAGAGACATTGTATATCGAAATCATGATTGATAATTCCAAGCTCTATGTGGGCATTGACCCAGTCTTCCCTTGCAAGTGGCACGACCTCACCACGGAATTGCAACTTATCCAACCCACCCGTGTGTGCAACGAAGACTATCCGAACAAGTTGTATTTTGTTATATTGTGCTTTTGTAATATCCAAGTTGGACTTTTTCAACTCTAAACATCCACACTTGTATAAGTGGCAAAGAAAAATAACATCCCAGCAATGTGAGAATCTATAAATTAGCACAGCCACATAATTGTGGCTGATCAATGCAGAAAGGTTGATAAGATGAAAAGAATCCTTAAAAGAATATATTAAATTTTATTATTGATTAACAAATAAACGGACGGTTAAGATTTATTTATGTGGTGTTAATATTTTAATTTCTATTAATCATTTACTGGCAATCAGTTAGCTATCAAAGTAATTTTTAAATATGATTAGATAAATGTAAAAAAGTAAACACATAAACGGATATCTTTATAATAGCTAGGAAGTTAATGATTGAAATCACAACCATTTATTTTGTGTGACTACTAAGAATATTCCAGCCATATTTAATCATGTCCATAGAAAACTTATTAAGCACTAAACCCCTATTAAATCTACCCATTGTCAATAGGTATACGCCTTTCGGCGTAATAATAACCGGTTTTCTCCAACCATACTTTAATTAGATAGTTAATTAGACAGTATCTCTCTGAATTTTCAAATTCGATGGTGGAAAGATTGAGGAGTGGGTTAATTTGGGAGTAATCTTTCCTCTTTAGTTATTTTTTTGGTAGGTTTTTTAGCGACTCATTTTTAAATTTCCAGTTAATCTAAAATTTTGATAGAATTTTTTGAGCATCTAGGTTGTTTAAAATAACGCAAAACCTCGAACTTTGATCAATGTAAAACTCAGACTACCCCTGGAAATCTGACCAGATACAAAAAAAAAAAAAATTTACCTTAAAAACAAAACTCCAAAAGAAAATTGTTACTCAATTAAACTGCTCCAAAGCTTCATGGAACAACAGTAGTACGGATGAGAGAGAAGTGCGGAACCCAAGACAAGTCGAAATTTGAATTCGTCCTCCTAACTTTGTGTAGCAGCCGCATTTGAGTTGATAGTTGGAACGTGCACTCCGAGCTAGGGTTTCACGTGAAACCCATGGAGACAAAAGAATACGAGGAGTTGGAACGTGCACTCCGAACTAGGGTTTCACGTGAAACCCAACTTGGTCAATTGGACGTCATCTGTGATTTCGTAAAGAGCGTAACGCTTTTGAATTTTGAATTACATCCAATATTACTGTGGACTTCGCAGTTTAATTTATACACACAAATAAGCAAGGCGTTTTAGGTATTGTATGCAATGTGCATACACCATGGTGGTATGTGAGCATTGACTTTCAAAGTTTTTCCAGCCGCCATTCAAAACATTGTAAAGCTCATAATTGACCTAGCAGTCCAAATCCAATTTGGAGGATGAGATCTGGAACGTGGGCCTAGTTGATTGGGCCTAGTTGATTCAGTACATACTTTCAAGATCTTTAGAGGCAGTTTTCATTTAAGTCTTGCCTTCAAAGTGGAACTTGGGTTTGACTATTAATAATTTATTTTCAAATTTTATTGGAAAGTAAACTTATTTTATGAAACTATTTTTTTTACTATATTTTTTGGGAATATTGAACCATAAATTGTTAAAACAACAGATTTGAGTGATTATTTTTGTATAATCAAAGTACTCCATAAATTATTCACCATACTAAATCTATTTCTACATTCAAAAATGAATTTTAAACAATAAAAAATAATAATTTCTTATAAATTTATATTAATATATTTTTTATTTCATCTATAATAAAATTTAAAATTTAAAAAGTTGTCCCATATATAAACTGGAAAAAAAAATAACATGTCAGAATAAATTCCCAATCGCTATAAGTTGAACCTAAGAACTTCTTTTCCATCAGTATAATAATGAAAATCATATATACTATAAAATGGAAGTGACTTTATCATATATGCATGTCCTTGATTTATACATGGACACACTTTATTTAAAAAAAAATCAATAACATACATATACTTAATTTCCATATATACTATAAAATGAAAGTGACTTTATCATATATGCATGTCCTTGATTTATACATAGACACACTTTATTTAAAAAAAAATCAATAACATACATATACTTTTGATTTATACATCGACACACTTTATTTAAAAAAAATCAATAACATACATATACTTAATTTTTTTTAGATGCACTCAAATACGAATATAAATATACCTATTTTTTTAGATGCATCAAATATGAATATAAATATGGTAATTGTTTTGCAATATTTAAAATTAGAAAATTCAAAACAAAAATCAATCAACATACATATACTTAAATTTTTTTAGATGTAATCAAATATATGAATATAAATATGGTAATTGTTTTGTAATATTTAAAATTAAAGAATTCAAACATAAATGTTCACCACAAACGTGATTTTCATAAATGAGTTGACCTCCTTCTCTCAAATCTACTATATGCTTGGTTAAATCTACTATATGATGGATTATGTACACAATTATTTTTTATTATATTATTTTAGTAAAATTTGAATTTAAATTTTATTTTTAAATATTTTATTTTTTCATAGTGTTAATAATTTTAGAGTGAATTTCACCCACCCATATCCTTCATCTACATCTTAAACCCTTTCTTAAATTCAACTTAGTTTTGAAAAATATTCTTAAATCAGTATTCATCTATTCACCTTATCTTTTTAGATATGTATATAAATGAAAAAAAAACAAATGACATAATCTCTTCTTATTTATTAATATAACATGCTCAGTCAATATTTCCCACCACGTTACCGATAGCCACAGAATTTCAAAACCCAACCTTCAAACCATATTCAACATCATGATATTCTTACTTCTGAAATGAGGTGTTTTCCTCAATAGTGACAACGTGATATCTACGGCTCATTTCATTTTGGCACATGCTTAACTAACTATTTCTTAAACATCATATCTACGGCTCATTTTGGCACATGCGTAGTTAACTACTTCTTTAAAAATATTACGTGGCCAACGGCTCATTTAGGAACATACGTAACTAATTATTTCTTAGCTACGTAACATATTACGTGGCCCGATTCATTATTGACAAGAAAAACATTAAAAATTAAAAGAGAGTAGTTTTGCTGATAAAAACATTAAAAATGAAAAGAGAGTGGTTTTGCCCATGTTTACCATGGCTATTTGAAAAAATTAAAAGATAAGTTTTTGTTTTTTTTTTCAACTATCATTGGAATAAAAGGACTATTCTGATTAAGATTTTATTTCCAATTATTATTGAAATTTTACTACATAATTATTGATGTCAAATCTTGCTAGTTGTTGACGGGCAAAAATGAACGCTTGCCAACTAAAAGAGTGGATCCGGTCCGGGGTTGTCTAAATAACCCAAGCGGTTTCGGATGATTCACTCAGGGTTTAGCGGCCGATCTAAGTCCTAGAAAAAACAAAAGAAAACTACTCTAAATGAACTAATCTAAATAAAAATAACAATTAAAATAAACTAATAAACAAATCTGAACTACTAATTAAATCTAATACTATAATAACTCTATGAAATTTAACATTCAACTATCAACATAATTAAATCTTAATCACAAATGTACAATATTTACAAATTACAGATTTAAATGAAAACCTGCAAAAATCATTTGTAAACTGTCCTAAGACAACAAAACTAATGTTTTTTTATTTTTATAATTTTATGAGAAAGAAATAAAATTGTAAACTATCTAAGCTAAGCAACTAAAATAATAATCCTAACTGAGAATCTAAACTATATATATATCTATCTAAAATACTTAAATAACACTCATAAATTAACTATTAAATTACATATAGCAAACTGACCTGAAGTAATGCTTCAGGTTTGTCCTGTGTACAATAGTCGATTCAGCTGTTCGGTGGGAGGAAACCCGCACCAGATTATCCACAAGCTTCTCGTAAACTAGAAGCAGTCGTGCTCTTCAAATATAAATGATAGGACAAACAAGACACAAAATATAACAACAATTTTATGATCTACAAATCATCACATTTAGATAAATCTGTGTGCAACAATTTGTGCGAAACAATTCAATTAATGAAAAAGATAAATTTGTTTTCATTAAATTGAAATAAAGTGATTGTTGTATTTTTAAATAAGAGAGGTCAGATATGGACAACATATAAATCAAATCACATCAACATGCAATGAATGATGATAGCTAAAGTAGCTGATAATTAATTGCAAACTGATATGCAGAAAACTTGAAACAAAAGTTTGATATATTGAAAGCGAAAGTTGTTACAAGACATCAATTTTTGTCCCAGTCTGTATCATAAATCCATAGTCTGGTTCTCTCCACAGTGATGATGATTATTACAAAAAATAACAAGTATTTAAAGACCTCCCACAGGGAAAAACATCCCTGTGGAAATTATCAAAATAGTTTACAAAAAAACTGGGGATAATATCCCAAGTCTCTATTTCTTACTCAAGCTAACAACTTAAAACAAAAACTATATCACAAAAGTATCTCCTAAACTTCTACAACATGCCCCATTGATCATTGTAATTCGTATGCACCTGAAAGAGGACAAGAATAGACAAGATTAGAGGATATTTTATTGATAAAATTGACAAAAATCTAATTTTTAAGACTAGCTATAGAATCTTGTGATTTTGTAGCTGATCTAAATTGAACACAGAATCGTTTCAAAACCAATTCAGATCTTAACAGAATTATATTCAAAGTATTAAACAAATATTTGATTTCTAATTAGAAACCAAACAAATCATTCAAATCAAAACTTGTATGCAAATTGAGACAATCGAAATCATGGCCAACCGAATGGTAACAGAAATACACGCACTCTATTCAACATTTGTTATCACTAATTCGGGGTAAACATAATCACTTAGATAATTTGAAAGAAATGAAATCGTTCTCATAAACCAATTTTAATCGATACAAATTGTAACCGGTTAAACAAATCATTCATTAACAAAATCATTTTTTCAAAGTCAAAGCTAACAAAGTCGTTTTGCGAATCAATAGATTACATTATATTTACCAAACCACTCACTGATATTGGCACATTACACACATAAAGGATCATACCAATTCAAGCCTACGGAATCGTTTCAAAATCAAGCCAAAAGAATTGGATCGAGCTAGCTTGGGACCGACATAATCCAAAAACAACGAAATCGTATCAATCCAAAACATAGTTGTGTTATGATTTTAGCACATAAATCTCCTGTACAGGTCAAATGCAATCAAAATCCAAAATGAAAAATATTGATTCAATTCAGAATAGAATCATTCCTAGTAAATCAAAGTCAACAACATTGTTTAGAAACAAACAGAACCTAATCAAAATCATACCCAATCGACTATCCACACAGAATTGTTTCAAAACGCAATCCAAACAAAATCGAAAACAAATCAATCATTTAGACTAAATTGAGAATAATAAAATCTCATTAACTAAATCATAGCTGTGTCCGAGTTTAGCAAACAAATTTACCATTCATGATTTATAACGAAATTGTTTTGGTAAAACGAGAGTAACATAATCATTTTGAATCAAAACGAACAGAGCTATTGAAAGCAAATCCAATTGGTTATATTAATTCGAAACCAACTTATAAAACAAAATTTATATTGAAATTCACACCTGAGCAGTAAGAAAAAGGCTTTGATCATGATAACTTGGAATTGACGAAGGTCGTTGTTGCTTCGCCGTTCCTAAAGACAATTGAATCGATGGTTTTGTGTTTCTTCTCATTGGTTTGAAGTCCGTCTCTTTCTTTTGACAGCACTGTAACTTGCTCCTCTAACGATTTGATATTTGATTGCAACAAGGGAACGTCGGCGTAATAACTCTCTAGCCAAACATTACATTGGATGCATGATGGTTTCTCGGGCTTTGGCATCACATGGGAGGGTTTGTTTAGTTTACCAGGGGTTTCCTTGTGCAGCTTGATTCCCGGATAATTTGGGTCACTTTTTAGGCAAGGGGGTAAGTTAGAGACATAGTCATATGGTTTCTTAGAGCATAGGCCATGATAATAGGGGTACTCTTCATCTAGGAAACGCTTGATATCGGAGTCCGATTCCTCGCTCATCACCATGGGCTTTTGGTCGATGTTCTGTTTAGGTTTGTTCCGGGAAAGTCTTGATATCAATCGAACATTTTTTTCCCCCTTCTGTCGACAGTAGTATCACTGTTGTCTTTCTTCCTCCCAGGTATTTTGACAGCCTTAATATCATCCTTAGCACACGGGTTAACCAAGGCATTAGGTAGGTCCAAGTTGGGGAAAACTGAGGGTTTGACAGGGGGTAGAAGGATATGAAGTGGCACGGCTGGTCCATCCAAAGTCTCACTGACCACAGCCTTGTCAATTTGAGCAGACTCTGGATTAGCAAATCCATTTCTAGATAGAAAGGCTTTTCAATTATCGTCACTAAGGTTTAAATGGTGGACGATAATGAGTCTAATCAAGTCATGATAAAAAAAGTCTGCTATCAGCCTTCTCGCGCTTGAATCTCTTAGACATCTTGTAAAGACTACGCAAGAAGTAATGTGGTATGTTCAAAGGATAGCCCATGAAATTCATCAATAACCAGAGGTGATACAGAAATACCAAGCCATACCGACCTTCACAGGTCACAAACTGTTTAACAATCACCAACAGATCGTGCCACCTAGGTTTGAGGGTAGAAATAGGCATACCTTTATCACAGGAAACAACCTTTCTTGATTTGAATAGTAAAGGCCATGGCACCTCGTCGAATTTGGAGTTTTTAAACCACCTTTGGCCCGTGGCTTCTAGTCCTGTAGCAGAGCTTATGAATTATTCATTCAACTCGATCTGTATGTCACCAACTTTAGCCCTACACCCGTCAAAGGTAAGGGCGAATTGTTGGGCAATCGAAAGGTTGAAACCCTCAAACCTCTGTATAAACACTAGCCAACCATTGTTTTCTAAATCCTTACGGGCATTATCAAATAGCAACAGAGTTTGTCTACCATTTGGCTCTATGTGCACCACCGGTGCCATAGACAGGAGCACACAGTGAGCGAGGTGAACGGGTAAGGGTTCGAACAGAGTATGCGCAGGGTTGATAACTCACAGGCTCGCCTGAAAACTAGCAGAGGTGACCCAGGATAGGGGGAAAGTATTAATGACAGAATGTGCGAAGGTGGTGGAGCTAGCTCAGCCCATGCAAAATAGTCATTTCCCACAGTACAACTATCGACGCATATAACAATTGAAAATTACTATTGCATATATTAAAAACCATGCCATTCAAACAATTAATGAAACATATGGTAATTCGACCAAACATTTGCGCAAGCATAGTTTTAAAACCAAAATAATGATTCGAAATCAACACTAAGGGTTCGATCACACCAAAGGTATAACCAAAATGTCAATTTGTTTTCATGAAACCAATGTGTAAAAGAAATCAATGAAAGAACATAGAAATCAAACCACCAATGCATCACAAACTTGATCATAAGAATATCATCACAGTCTTGTAAAACGAAGTCATATTAACAATTAAAAAATGACAAATGAGTAAAGATCTTGGAGTCTTTCCAATTGTGAGACTATAATCAAATTGGAAACACAATGAACACATAGACAAGAGTAACCAAAATAATACAGTGGCGATTTTAATGTGACTTCGAAAACCAAGTTTTCACGCTTGCAGTCATGAAAACGAGAACCAAGGTAAGTGTGTGAACGCACGAAATAATAGTGTCGTTTTATTGCAAATATTGCGATGAAAATCAAGGGTTGCAAAACGCTGGTGTAGGCAGCTTATAAGGACAGTATAAAAATGTGAATTGGCTGCCAACACTATTTTAATGGGTTAAGGTGTGGGTTTCATTTACCTCTAGATCAATATCTTTACTGTGAATTTAGTAGAGAGGAAACATCCAAAAACAATCATATTAAATGTTGTGGTTTCTAAAAGATTACATAACTAGCACAGTCGACTCGCGGCTGGAGAATGCTGAAAGGGGAGTCGTGACTGAGCCGTGACTCCAACAAAGAGTGCACATAAAACGTCCGTGCAGGTCGTGGCATCAAACGACTTTTCAAATATAAAAAATGAATGATTGCCATCAAAATGAAACGTGTGCAGAGTGTTTCTTAATGATATAAACGTGGCTTTCATATATTTTAATCCTCCTTAATCATTTGAAGGTGGAAATTATGTATTTTTACAGTAAATTTATAATGTGATTAGGTAAATGTAAAAAAGTAAACATGTTAACAGATGCCTTCATAAATGCAAGGAAGTTATGAACAATAAATCCGACGCATTGATTTTGGAGGACGACTAAGAATATGCCAACATATTCAATGCTTAGCCATCAGATTAGAATTTAAGAACTAAAGATCATTAATTGTGCCCATTGTCAATAGGTGTATGCCTTTCGGCGTAATTATTAATGAAATTGGATTTTTTTATTGATTAAATTGCATTTTAAAAAATACAAATGGATTCAATAACCTGGACTATTATTTTATCACCATTGTGCAATCTCAATTTCAACAACTGATACATTTCATTTCAACAATTTTTTAAAAACATAAATAAATTCAACTCTATGGAAAACTATTATTTCAACAATTCTTCTAAAAACTTTTGAAAACAAAAATGGATTTATCTTTTTGTAAAACTTTTATTACATCAAAATTGTGCAATCTCAACCACTGATATCTTTAGTGTCAACCATTATTTTTCTAACCATCTATATTTTTCATTTTAACAATTCTTCTGAAAATTTAGCAACCCCATAATTCATTTGATTTGTTATGAGCAAGAAAATCGAAGCATGGAGATGATTTGTTATTAGAAAGCAAATTGAAGCATGGAGATGCAAGGAAGGATCGCAGAAATGGCGTATTATATAAATTGTAAAACCAATAGTCCTAGACAAGAGAGACGTGGAGTAGTCAACAAGCCGGCCATTCCTGGTATTCTATTTGCTATATCTCTCCCGTCCTTGCGCTCCGTTGGAGTGAACGTATCTCTATTTAGTTTTGCTTCTTCTAGTTTAAGTGCAATATGACCATACGCTAATGGAGTTTTGTTGTTTTAATTTTTGAAATCCATCCAAATTTATTGTTGAATCTAGCAGACACATTCAATGATCGATTTTCAAAGTCTTTGTCGTCGCCATCCAACACATTCTAAATCCGAAAACATTCTAAATCTTTGGTCACTGTGCAAATGCGATATATGAGTCCTAGTTGTTTCGGTATATAATTCCAAGATCTATGTGGCCCTTTACCTATGAGGAGTTGGAACGATCGTTCCGAACTACGGTTTCACGTGAAAAACAAGGTGTTTTAGGTATTGTATGTGTCAGTTCCCAAAGTGTGTTTTTATGATCGTGTACTTCTTGTGGGTGTGGGGCACTGCAATGTTTTTCCCTTGGTAGCTTGGAAAATACTAAGGACTCTCTTATTGGCTATCCTCAACTCACACTCCTACTCCACTGCAACTCTTGTATACTTGGACAATTGTTAACAACTCTTGTATACTAAGACAATTGTTAAGAGTTTAACACTTAGTCATATATAAACATACATCAATGAACATGAGAAACCAAGATAATAACAATGGAAAAAATGAAACCCACATAAAAATAGTGGTAAGAACCGTGCCTAATATCAAACTAAATCTTTGTTATTGTGAAACACTTACAATATGAGCACTCTCGGCTCGTTTTACAACTTGGGTAAGTCACATGCTTTGTCTCACCTCACCAACACACTCATACATTGATTCATCACACCAAGACTCTCTCTCACAACTGTCTCTGCAACCTCCTGCGGTGCACCTCAAACGTGCCCTCAACCACAGGCTTGTTGTCACTTTGTTACCGTAGACTTCACATATTTCAGTTATGCCTCACACATGCCTCCAAGAGACCTTCATTTCTAGACTTCCCCAAATTCAATACAAAAGAAGGTCGCCCCATTTCCATCACATAATCACCTCAAAGAAGCACAAGTCCTCCCATGTGGAGTGACTTGTCTCCTTGATGGAGCTCGCTTGTCTTCCTCTAAGCTTTCCTCAGAACCATAGAGATCCTCTTTCTCTCTTCCAAGCGACACTCTTTGGTTGTGCACCCTTATGCCTTTATAGGCATTGGATCTCCATATGATCCATCTAGATAAATCGATACGACCCATGAGTTTTTCCCCTTCGCAATGTTGGGTTGACCTCTCATCTGGGCATGTTCGGGTGGCTTGCAAAACTTACCAACTGAATGCCTCATTCCATCATTATGATGACCAATTGAACTCCTGACTGGTGCCCCCATATGTCAAAGGAACCCATTGTTTGGGTGAGTGCAGCGCTTATCCAAGTAGACTCAACTTATTTAGGCATACCCTCCTCATTCCTTAGCAGATTCATCCATTTGGTGGAGCACCCAAGTCTTTCCCTCAACCCTTAGTCAAATCGTATGTCCTCTGACTTGTGTGAGTTATGTCTCAAGACATGTCAATTGATTTTCCCCTGATACATTGCATTCCCAAGCTATCCCTTCTCGTTTGATATAAAAACACCATTGTTACACTTCGTTATGTCTACTGCGCTCATACCACTTTCTTTGTTCAAAAACCCTAACTTTCAAAGGTACCCACAACGTCAATTCAATCAGGCGTGCACGTCTTTAGCTAGGGGTCTTACAATATGCATAAAGCATGGTGGGTAGCGGGCATCGAATTTCAAAGTTTTTCCAATCTCCATTCAAAACATTGTAAAGCTCATCATTGATCTAACCGTCCAAATCCAATTTGAAGGATGAGAATGGGAACACGTGCCTAGTTGATTGAGTACATAATTCCAAGATCCTTGGAGACTTTTACAAGTCTTCCCTTCCAAGTGGAACTTGGGTGACTATGACCATTGACAACCTTACTTTCAAAATTGGAAGTAACCCATTGTATAAGCGAGATTTTAAGGTTTAACACTTTTGCATGTGTATWAYCTMAGAAAGGAAAATARCGTCCGAGAACAAATTTCCATTAACTATAAGGTAAAGTGAGTGAATAAAATATCAAAAAAAATTGTTAGATATTGGAAATTATATAGATTTTTATAATGGAATTGGTTTTATCGAATGTAAAARTAAATAGTAATAATAATTTAATTTTAGGATTATAGTTTAGTTAAATATCAAATTGATGTATGAAAAGTTAAGGACATTCTTTATGTTCAAAATTGAGTTTGCAACTAATGAATTAATGGGCCTACAAAGAGTGAATTAATTGACAACAAAAATGATAACATAGAAAACACCAATCAACAAATAAATGGGGGAAAGTTATTTTTATTACTTYTGTCAMYTRGTGAACAAAAAYAAGGTTTTATAGTATAGAAATTATCTCACAAGCTTYTGCATTTWAAAAACATTTCACAAGATTTTATAGGGATATGAAACACCAATCAGTTGGGAAACCAAAACCACATTCAACGAAGAATAAATGRGTTATAACCATTGAGAKATGTGTTSTCACCACCCAACAATMTCCACCTTAACAACAATTTCTCTAATATCTCGCCCAACAAATTCAATCATCACTATTTTTCAAGCCAAGAGAAGCCAAACTCYACAACAAATTCTATAACAATACTAGTTTTGTGAACATCTTTGCACAATTTTCCYGAGTATGGACCTTCTCAAGAGMTACTCCACCTTTGTCAACAACTTGTCTTACAAAATGGTACTTGATATCAATATGCTTAATCTTATTGTGATAAGTTGGATTGGTGGCCAAATTGATAACACTTTGACTATCACATAATATATACACATTGTCTTGCACTCTTCCAAACTCATCCAAAACACCCTTTAACCAGATTTCATATTTACATTCATGTGAGACAAAAATGTATTCTGCATCGGTAGTGGAAAAAGAAACTATTTCTTGAAGCTTTGACATCTAACTAACCAATCCTCCTGCAAGAGTAAAGGCATATCTTGAAGGAGACCTCCTCTTCTCCAATACACCTATCAAATCTCAATCAACATAACTACACACTTTATCATTACAACCATCAAAGGTGATGAAATAATTCCTTATGCCTCTTAGATACCGAAACACCCATTTCAATGTTGCCCAATGTTCTCTACTTGGATTTTCCATGTATCTACTGTCAACACTGCATGTGAAATATCTGGGCTAGTACATACCATCTCATACATTAAACATCCTAATGCATTTTCATAAGGTACACAAGACATGTAATCATTTTCTTCTTTACTGCTAGGACATAATTCTGAAGAAATCTTAAAATGGGAAGCCAAAGGGACATTCACACATTTCACAACATTCATACTGAACTTCATGAGTATTTTCTCCACATACTTTTGATGTGTCAACCAAATCTTTCCATCTTTTCATTCTTTGAGTATTTACATGCCCTAAATTCATTTTTCTACGTCTACATCCTTCATATCAAAAGTACTAGCCAATTGAGCCTTTAACATGTTGATCTCAACCATGATTTTTCTTACAACAATCATATCAGCAACATATAACACCAATATAATGAATATTTGATTGAAACTTTTGAAGTAAGAACAATGATCAGACTCACTTCTAGTAAAATTTTGGCTCACCATGAAGGAATCAAACATCATGTACCATTGCCTGGGAGACTGCTTCGGACCATACAATGACTTCTTGATCTTGCAAACAAATCTTCTCTTGCGATCTTGAACAAAACCTTCTAGTTTTTCCATATATATCCCCTCATCCAAATCTCCATGAAAAAAATTTGTTTTAACATCTAACTGCTCCAACTTAAGATCATATAAAGAAACTAGTTCTAACATAGCATGAATAGAAATAATCTTAGCAACTGGTGAAAATATTTCATGGAAATCAATACCTTCCATTTGAGAATACCTTTTTGCAACAAGTCTAGCTTTGTATCTTTCATTTCTACCATCAACACCCTTATTTAATTTATAGAGCCACTTCCACCCAAGCACTCTTATATCCTTAGAGATTTCTACTAGGCCCCATGTTTTGTTCTTTTACAAGGCATCCATTTCTTCTTCCATGGCTATTTTCCATTTGGCACTTTCAACATCATCCATTGCTTCCTGATAACAAGAAGGCTCCCCATCATTAGTAATCAATGCAACACATGACACATAATATTCATACCTCTTGGGAGTATTTTTGTCCCGTGTATATCTCCTCAAGGATGGGTGTGGTGTTTCACATCTTCTTCTTGGTCCCTTGTTTCTGTAGATGACTGCATCTCTAATTGAATTTCCTGATGTTGTGGTACTTGTTCCTATTTCACTTCAACTTCTACAACATCTAATTTTATGAGAGGGGATTCACTAAACATTACTTCTTTGCTAATAATGATTTTGTTCACAGTAGGATCCCACAATGTATATCCATTAACTACATCATCATAACCAACAAAAATGTATGTTGACACCAAACGTTTCAGGTAAATATCGTGCACGGGAACAAACGAATTTATGCACGCTCATTCCAGTTGTGTGTGCACTCAAGTAGCTGCGTGAAGGATAAAACGAGGCACACACACTAGATCTATTTTTGATATTTGAGCGCTAGATTGAGGTCTACTAATGTGCTTTGATTTGAGTTTTGTGATGTGTGCCAAAAATGAAGAAGACAACACATGCATGCCGATATCAAGAAAATAATCTTTGGGAAATCTCCCCAAATGATTATTGCTAGCAACATGAGGGAACATGGAGGCAAAATAAGATGAGTTGGCAAGGTAGTTAAGAAGGCCCTGATTCCCAAAAGGCTACATGGAATGTAAGAAGGTGACAGAAGCGTGCATGTTTGGTAGCTAGAGGAACAAGTGGGGAAGAAATTAAAGAGATAGAGCGTTAGATAAGAGAAGGATATAAAAGGAAGCAAGGATGAAAAATAAAGGGTTCGTTCATTCACTAGTTCTGGCTAGTTCTTGGTTGCTAGTTAGTTAGCTCATTAGTCAGTGGGTTCACCAATGTCATTAAAATCATGCTCTGAGAAAATGTTTGTAATGTCTCTGGTTGTAAGTCTAAGTCTGTTGTATTTGTACTACAGTCTGAAATGATGCGCATGGGACAATGTAATGCAATTTTGTGGAATTAGCTGAGGAAAAAGTAAGACTATGTTACTGTCAATGTATGGTTTTCTTCATATATGTATGTGATTAAATGGACGGTGATGGTAATAAAACTACAATGATTCTGGACCTATATCGTATATGTTTTGTTTCCAATTACATGTAGTGTTTATTTTATGCATTTGTAATTGTTAAGTAATTTTCAATGAACCATATGAATATCAACCCATATGGATCTCAGTTATCCTCATGAAGACCACATGGTTTATGTTATCCTCATAGCATCTCATGTGATACCTTCTTCAACATTTACTAAGGATTGATATGTCAATGCTTTGTTTTTTTTTTTGTCACCTCTGGATGAAACTTGGGTCTTAACTCCCCAACATTGAGAAATATGCATGTAAGTGTGAAAAAAACCAACAAATGGTTTAGTTTCCAAGACCTAAAAGTATTGTATTTTATTAAGAAGGAAAAGAATGAGGTGGTATCCATCGCAAGAAGAAATTCAAGATTGGTTAACTGCAAAGGAACATGAGTTTTCCATTGGGAAAACTCAAGGTCTGAGAGTCAATGTGGAGCGATGGAATGATAAGAATCTCTACACTGATATGCGTGAGAATTTCTTTGTCAAATTTCCCTATTTATTATATGAATGGTTGAAAAGACGGACTGCTAAAAATATTGCTTTGAGGCCTCTAGAATTAGTGGTTTTGGATCATGTCACACTTCATAGGCTGAAGGAATTGGAAAACAAGTGGACTCGAGCCATTGATTTTTGGTTTTATCGAGTAAAAGAAGGGTATATAATCGAATTTGTTGTGGAGTACATTGATTCTTTCAATGAAGCTGAAAGAAGGTTTGTGAAAGGTCGTAAAAGAAGATTGTTGGAAGAAATATCACTCGAGATAAAGATGTTGTTCATAGAGAAAGGGATGATGCACAAGGATTTTGAAAGAATGGATGAGTATATTCCCCTATCCCTTTGGGGGAGGTGAAAATACAGGTAGAAAATGAGATAGGAGATGGATCCAGAAGTTGTTAGAATGAGGTGAGGAATGGAATGGACCCATAAGAGAAGAGGAGAGAAAGAGCTAAAAAATATGCAAGAAGAGTTGAGTTAAGATGGAGAGTGGAATAAATAAGTGGAAGGAACATTGTCATGGGTGCGTGAAGAGGGGTTAGGCATAGGATGAGGAGGAAGAAGACTGCACTACGGGGAAAAAAGAGAGAGTGTGTTGTGTTCGATAGGACCACATACGAGGATAGGCCCATGAAGACGTGTGACATTGAGAGTAGGGTTTCGAGTGGGGCCCAAGAGACAAAGTCTAAACCCCTTGGTTGTTGTGGGATGCTGCAACTTCATACGAATATGAGGTACAAAGTAGAAGAACATGAGAAGGAGAGAAATGTGGAGGATTCTTGTAATATACCAGATACAAAATGTATGCAAAACATAAATAAAATGCTAGAAATGGAAGAATAACATCAATATAACCAGAACATTCACCACAATAGCACTGAAATGATAAGAGAATAATAACAAAAATAACACTTTGAATATGAAAGTAGTGTTCACAGGCCTCTCTGAGGGGGAAACGTCCAGTTGAGCAGAGCTCTATTACAATAATATCCATGCTAGGATTCTCATACCCTCGACTCTTATTTATACTAAAAAGAAGCATCTAGAGGAAGATCCTTCTGGAAGCGGAAGCTTCTATTATGTCTTCTTACATCCGACTTATTCTATTTTATTGAAAGGCCTTATTAATATTGACCTTTATTACATTCTAATATATTGTTCTACCTATGTGTGGGTTAGGACCCTAACATGTCCGCCCCCTTAAAAACAATCTTGTCCTCAAGGCTTGAGATGAGGAAATTCTTGCAGAATGGTAGTTGGTTCCCAAGTGGCATATGTTGGAGTTGTATCTTTCCACTGGACTAGCACTTCTTTGATGGTTCTCTGACGTAGGCGACGCTCACGCTGGTCGAAAACTGCTTCTGGCTGTAGCCAAATTGATCCTTCTTCACCTAACTCTGGAAGGTTGGTTTGAATTTGGCACTTAGCTCCAATCACCTTCTTTAAGCATGAAACATGAAAAAAAGGATATATCTTCGAATGGATGGGAAAAGATAATTGATAGGATACTTGCCCCACATGCTTGAGAATGGTATAAGGACCATAAAATTTGGGCGCTAGCTTCTGACAATGCTCGACCTTGAGGGAAGTTTTCTTGTAAGGTTGTAGTCGAAGAAACACCTGATCCCCTTCTGCAAATTGACATTCAGAGCGACCTTGATCTACTTGTTGCTTCATGCGATTCTGTGCCATGACCAAATTCTCTTTGAGTGTATAGAGAATAGGCTCTCGAGCTATAAGTGTTAGGTCAACCGCCTAGACCTTCGAGGCACTTGGTAAGTATGAGAGAACTGAAAGTGGCTTCTATCCATATACTGTTTCAAAAGGAGTCATGCATGTAGTTGTATGGTATGAAGTATTGTACCACCATTCAGCTAGGGGTAACCATTGAGCCCATTGATTTTTCTTTTCTGAAGAAAAACACCTCAAATATGTTTCCAGGCACTTGTTGACAACTTTTGTTTGGCCATCAGTCTGGGGATGATAATTTGTGCTGAGATGCAATTTGGTGCCTTGTATCTTGAACCATTCTTGCCAAAAATTTCTTGTGAAAGTTGGGTCGCGATCAGAGACAATAGACTGTGGCATGCCATGAAGATTGAAGACCTGATCCATGAAAATTTGAGCCACCATGGCTGTTAGAAACGGGTGTTGAAGGGAGCAAAAATGAACATACTTGGAAAGGCGATCAACAACCACAATGATGACTGATTTATTTCCCGATTTGGGTAAGCTGGTAACAAAATCCATAGAGATATCCTTCCAAATAGCAGGTGGAATCAAAAGCGGTTGTAGTGTGCCTGGAGATTTGATTGTTTCTCTCTTGTTACATTGACATACATCACATTCAACGACAAAATAACGAATTTCTTGTTTCATACCATCCAAAAAAAAGGAATGTTTGATCCTGTCATAGGTTTTGGTGAACCCAGAGTGCCCTGTTGTGGGTGTAGCATGAAGCTCAGAAAGTACCATGGATTTAAGATTTGATTGTTTACTTAAATACAAACGGCCTTTGTATCAAAGCTCATCATGGAGCCAAGAGTACCCTGGGGAAGCTGGAGCATTGGAGTGCAATTGTTGGATTAGCTGCGAACTTTTGGGATCTTGTAGCCATTCTTGGCGAACGGCTTGGAGACAATCTGAGACAATGAATGAAAGAGAAAAAAGGGATCCGTCATATTGATATTTGCGGGAAAGTGCATCTGCAACCACATTGTCTTCGCCTTTCTTGTAAATGATCTCATAATCATATCCAAAGAGATTAGTCACCCATTTTTGTTGTTATGAAGAGGAAATGCATTGTTCCATAAAATACTTGAGGCTTTGATGATTTGTTTTAATTTGGAAACATTGCCGCAATAGATAAGGGAGCCACAGATCAACGACATGCATAATAGCCAACATTTCCTTTTCATAGATGGATTTTCCTGGATTTCTTTCATATAGTTGCTTGCTGGTAAAGGCCAAAGGTTGACCCTATTGCATAAGGAAATCACCAATTCCTTTCTCTGAGGCATCACATTCCAACACAAAGGTCTTTGTGAAATCAGGAAGGGCGAGGACTGGAGTGGTGCACATGGCCATATTCAAGGTTTGAAAAGCTTGAGCAGCGGCTGGAGTCCAAGTGAAAGAGTTCCTTTTTAGGAGAGCAGTGAGAGGTGCTGCAATCTTCCCATAATTCTTAACAAACTTGCGATAATACCCTGTTAAGCCCAGAAATCCTTGCAAGCTCTTAAGAGTCTTTGGGTGAGGCTAGTATTGCATAGCTTCAACCTTTTTAGGATCCACCCTGACGCCATCCTTGCTAACCAGATGACCCAAGTATTCTACTTCTGAGGTGCCAAAAGAACATTCAGATTGTTTCAGGAAAAGTTAGTGCTGAGAGAGTAGATGGAGAACTCGATCCACATGAGAAAGATGGTCTATCTAGGTTTTTCTATAGATGAGGATATCATCAAATAAAACTAAGACAAAATGGCAAGGAAAAGGACAAAAGACATTATTCATGAGGCTTTGGAAGGTGGAGGGGGCATTACAGAAGCCAAAGGGCATGACCAAAAGCTCATAGTGGTCCTCATGAGTTCTAAAGGAATTCTTGGGAATGTATACCTCTTTCATATGTATCTGGTGGTAGATTGAAAGAATATCCAGTTTAGTGAAGAATTGGGCGCCACTCAATTCATCCAGGAGGTCATCAATGAGAGGAATGGGGATTTTTTCTTTGATGGTAAGTTTGTTGAGGTCACAGAAGTCAGGACACATTCGCCAAGAACCTTCTTTCTTTAGGACCATGACCACAGAAGAAGAGTAGGGGCTTGTACTAGGGTAGATAACGCCTCATTAAGGAATTCCTAGACCATTTTCTCAATTTCATTTTTTTGGGAAAAGGGGTGACGATACAGACAGATATTGGGAGGAAAGATTTCGGGTACAAGGGGAATGGAATGATCATGAACACCACAAGAAGGAGGGATTCATTGGGGAGTGGAAAATACCAATTGATGTTTAGAAAGGATGGCTTGGAGGTCTTGAGGGATTGAGGGTGTCTCTGTTGCTTGTATGACATGGAGTTGGGTGATAACATCAGAATGACCTTTTTTGAGTAGCTTTTCCATGAAATGGGAACTAATGATCTCAGGTAAACTGAAGGTGATTCCTTTGAACTTATATTGGTGGCCCCCCTGGTCGAATTGCATGGTTAAGTCTTTAAAATCCATGAGAATGGGACCCAAAGTCCTTAGCCAGTCTGCACACAACACAATGTCACAACCTCCCATGTCGATAGAAAACATATGGGATTTCAAGTGGTAGTCACCAATTTGGAGATGCACATTTTCACAATGCCCTCCACATTTCATGGAACCACCATTGGAAATCATGATTTGGAAATTATTGACGGCATGGATGTAGCAATGAGTTTCTTGGGAAATCCGACGATGAATAAAATTATGGGTGTTGCCAATATCAACGAGAATAATGACCTTCCTATGTTTTATGTAACCGAATATCTTGAGGGTTTGGGGAGCGAAGAAGCCAGTGAAAGCATTGAGGGAAATGACCGGTTCTACTTCAGGAGGGTCTGAGGGAGGGGTTATGTCAGTGGATTCAGGTGACTTAGACACAAGGGGAGTTTCTACATCCTCTTCCGAAATATCCTCAAATATGGCCATAAAAATATTTTGTTCTTTACACATGTGGCCTAGGAAATATTTGTCATCACAGTTATAACAAAGGCCTTTGAGTTGGCATTCATCCATTTCAGCCTTGGTCAATTTTTGGATCTTTAGTGGAGCAGAGGGAGTAGTGGGATTTACTGGTTTAGGGAAAGGGATAAAGGAGGGTTTTTGTTTTTGAGAGGATACTACCTTTTGTGCTTCTTTATCTCTTTTTGTAGCCTCCACCCAACTCTGAGGCCGAGCCATGAGGACATAGGCCCAAATATCATCCTTGAGGCCGTTGATAAAACACTCTCAGAAAAAGTCATCAGACATGCTCTCTGTTCTAAAATCTAGGTGCTCAAAGGTAGCTATAAAGTCTTCCACTATTCCTAATTGTTTCAACTTTGTCAAATGGCTCAAATGGTTGGTGTCAGTGTCAAAGCATTCATAAAGCTCTACCACAAAGTATGTCCAAACAATATACCCTTGATGAGAAGTTTTTCTCCATTGCCACCATTACCACCGTTCTTGATCTAGATGGATAACACCATACTGGAGTTTGGCCAAGTCATCTGTAATGCCTTATAAAGAGAAATAATGTTCCATTTGGGTTACCCAACCAGTGGGGTTCGAGCCATCAAATTTGGTCACATCCACCCGCGGAAGGCGTAGGTCACATTGAAAGTGATGGTTCTGAGAGTTATTGGAATGAGAGGAATGGTCACATTCAGGATATGGAGGTGAGGAAGAGGAAGGGTTGTATGTAGGGATATGCAGTTTGGTGTAGAGTTCCAAAAAGAATGATTCAAGTTGGGTGGTGAGGTCTTGTTTGATTTCCTCCATTAAGGACTACATGGTTTTATTGATGGTTGCAACATTGGCATTGAGTTGTTTCACTTCTTGTTGGGTTTCAATGAGACAATATTGCAAGGTGTTGAAGCGACCTTCCAAGTCTTGGCTACGGGTATGGGCCATGAGGATGGGGGGAACTGAAAAGGAGCGGGCAGGGTCAAATTGTTTTCTGAAAAATTATACGGATGAATGTGATAAGGGCGAAGAGATGAATCCAATGGAATAGGTCTCAAATAATGGTCAAAAAAATTCCAGACTTCTTTTTTTTTTAATAGTTGCGGAGTTATACTCCGGTCTGAAGAATACTGTAGAGAGGAAATTCTCAAATGCTTAACCAAAAATAAATGTGTATTTACTTGGCAACCCAAACACAGTTGCATCACAATAGATCTTGTCTTTTTTAATTTGTTTATGTTTCTGTCCCCGGGTTAGGTATTCAAGGGTTCTACAGACAACGGTTTGCCCTGTGCTATAGCTCTTTGATATACGTGAAGTGTACAACAGTAGTACTCAACCCAATATCTCAGGGCACTAACTAAGGAGGATAGACCATACCCTTAGCTGTACTACCCGACTACCCAGGTACTAGAGAGTATATTTTCGAGTGTTTTTCTTCGTGGCACTATAGAAGTCAGGCAACCGATCGGTTTGTCTTAAGAGGGCTTCGGGTAATCTAGTATTTTCCGTACACAGGTGATGTCTGATGCACTACCACTTGAAGGGCTACCAACAGGGTTTATAAGGGTGGACAATAGATGTTCGCTTAAGTACCACTTGTATTTCCTGCATGTATGAATCCCTCATTCGTGGGTTTATGCGTGTAATGACATATCTCTATGGCGTAAAGATGTAGGAATATGTCTTTACCCTGAAAAAAAAATTTAACCCACAATTTCTTCCGAGGAAAGTGCTCTGACACCACTTGTAATATACCATATATAAAATGTATGTAGAACAAAAATAAAATGCTAGAAATGGCAGAATAACAACAATATAACCAGAACATTCACCACAATAGCGTTGAAATGACAAGAGAATAATAATAGAAATAACACTTTGAATCTGAAAGAAATTTTCATGGGCTTCTTCGAGGGGGAAACCTCCTATTGAGAAAATCTCTATTACAATAATATCCAAGCTAGGGTTCTCATACCCTCGACTCCTATTTATACTAAAAAGAAGCATCTAGAGGAAGATCCTTCTAGAAGCGGAAGCTTCTATTAGGTCTTCTTACATCCACCTTATTTTATTTTATTGAAATGCCTTATTAATATTGACCTTTATTACATCTGAATATATTGTTCTACCTATGTGCAGGTTAGGACCCTAACAATTCCCTAGTGATGAGGGAGAAGAGCTAGCATTAGCATATGGTATTGCGTTATTGCAGGTAGGAAAACCACTGGGTCACCTCATAATACATGTTAAAATAATATGGATTTATGCCCCCTTGAACCACCCCCCTTGTGCATATATGCATTTATTTTATGGATGTAGCATATTCCCAAACACCATCGGGTATGACCTTTTGATACAATTCTTATTGGAATACCTACAAAATGGTGGGAAACCCATTGTGAATCTCCCCATGAATGGGAAACATTCAAAGCATCCATGCAAGAAAGATTCAGACCAGATGTAGATATTCATCGGCACATGTTCTCATTAATGGAGGTAGATAACCAAACAACAACGTGGGTCACACAGTAGATACTTAAAAGCCTCGTGTGTGCTTCCTAGAGAGAACTGTGTTCCCTCGATCCCTTAGTTTTGTACAGGCCAAGTAATAGATCTACATGTGTGAATAATTTCTTTGGATTCACCATATAACGCAAAAAAATGACTATCCACCTATCTTATCTCACTTCACCCCATTGAGAAAACAGACTAGTCCCAAACATAGATGATTTTAGGGGCTAAATTTAGCAAGCAGACTAATTTTCCTTGGTTTTTCCAAAAACAAGATTCGTCAATTTCCATTTTTCTAAAACCGATTTGCCCAAATTCCATAGAATAAAATTATTTTACATTAAAAATCGCCAAAATTTTATAGAAACTATACAAAATCCTTTGAAATTTGAATATTTTTACAAAACGATCACCAAACATTTTACATTTTGCATATTAAGGTCTAGTAAGATTAACCCATTTTTCTACATTTTAATATAAATTTCCATCCTTAAAATCATGCCTGGTCCCAAAGGAATAAGGAAGTACGGAGAAGCCAGTGAATACCATCGGATCTGAAAAGGTCAAACTTTGTTCCTCAATGGTGACAATTTACTAGATGAACACATGTGAAGAGGTGTTATATCCCACCCAGGTTCATTGCAACCAAATAACCAAAGGAGAACATATGCAAGGGTGTGCAAGAACCATGTGTGGTTCCCCCAAATAATAAGACTAGCGCATGTACAGAGATTTCATTATCTTGATTAAACTATGACGAGTATTATCTATTCATGTTATAAAGAGTGACATAGCCATTGTATGGTGCCTTTGGGATAGCTTATTAAATTAGGAAACCAACAATAATTGTTAAAATATGACCCTAGGATTATGCACAACTGGAAATACAAGGAGGTGGCCATGCAATAGAAATGGGAAAGGGAGAAGGTAGCTCAAAAAACTAGAATGTTGACAGGGAATCTTCTCGATCAGTTACATTTGACAGGATGGATAGGATGGTATAAGGATGAATCTTCCAGTGGGTGTCGAAGGATACATTACAACACTCCAACTTATTAATGAATTCATGCATGCCTCCCAACTGTACTTCCATACCTGCTTGAAAAGTTTTATCTCTTCGAATTAATACTTGGCCAGCTAGGAACTAACCTTCCTATTCCTATAAGAAAGGGTTCTCAAATTCATAACTTTAGCAGAGTTGAGTAGACCCAAGAAAAAATATAGTATCCTAAAAATAGAAAACAACACATCGCAAGATCAACGAGAACATTTTATTTGGATTCATCAAGCAGGAAGTAGGCCTGTGCTAAATCTAACACCACTCAATATTGACAAATACAAGAGCCCCCATTCCCTCCACATGTGAGCTGCATAAGGTACCTGACAAGAAAAGTGTAGGATGTCGACTTCATCAACTATGATGTTCGAGATCCCGATGAACTCCCCAACCTGGCTATTCACAATTATGCAAGACTATTTTGAAGTGTAGACTGTTAACAGTTAGTGGTCACATAGGATTGGGCCAAGCCTCCTCAACAAGCCAACATCCTATCTTTGGTTGATTTCCCTCACTTGAGGAATACCATGATGGTGATCATTTTCATCCACTTTTTACTTAATCTCCTTCACAGTGGATATCTGTGGCTTTGGGGGAAATAAATGGTCTATAAAGAAGAAATCCAAAGGGTTACCAGTTTACCCACGCATGGAAAAGTGCCAGAAAAATATTTAACCGCTAAATATGCCACCCACCATGAATTATATGGAATGTAGAGTAAACGTCGAGGAATTTAGGGGGTTATAATTTTGGAGATCAATGCTCAACTGGTTAGATTTTCTACTTAGTTGATTGCTTGTAAAATCTTGTTCAATTGTACAAAGGAGGAGTTTCCATTTGAGGTTGTCATCACAGTTGAGAAGTGTCTAGAAATAATCTAGATCACTTGGGCCCATTATGTACTAAATGAGTTCATTGGTGAATATTTAGATACCCATGACTCTGAGAAACACTTTCATTATAGTTGGATATTACTGCTCCTTTCCATGGTTCTCTGGAGGCCACCTCTATCTTTTGAATGAACTTCTGGGAGTGGACATCTCTTCAACACTCCCTGATACCTTCCATTACATGAAAGTATGGATCCAACAACCCATAAGTCCCATCATGAAACTTTTCAAAGTTGGTATCGACAACTGATTCAGGAAACTACTTCACAAATGTGGATCCAATGAACCATTATGGAAAGGTATGTTAGATACCTTATATTTGAATGTACTTTTCATAACGTGTTCATATATCTTGATGATGACTAGGGGGCTATGGTGGCACTATTGTTGTTCTATGTCACAAAAAAGGACATCCAACAAGGCATCATTGAATGGAAAACACATCTGCAACCAGTTCTAGATGAAGAAATGGAGACTCTTGAAATGGATGCTAAGCACAATCAATACCACAAGCAGGTTGAGGCTGCACTATTTTTGTAATAACATACAGTCCCCCCTTGGGGGGGGGGTCCAATAATGATACCATGTCCAAGCACCATCAAGACCCAAGTCCCACACAACAACCAATAATGTCTACCCTAGCCGATGAAAAAAAACAATGGACTGGTCCAAATATTCGTAGTACCAACCCTTCAATTCAAAAGGGTCCCAGCTAGTTGGCACCGAGTGTCACAACTTTGATAAACATGATCAAAAGATAACTATTGTTGCAATAAAAAATACATACGAAGGTTATTCATAACATCAACCATATATGTCGACAACTCGGGGGAACAACATCATCATTAAACACTATACCACCACCATTGGCTTTAAGAAGCAGTTCTAGTAATCCAACACAGGGTTTTAGGTTTGAGCCATCAACACCAATTCCATTGGACATCACCAATGACAATATTCCATTGGTTTTGATTCTGACTCTAGTAGTATCAGATTGTGTCACCACCCTACTCTTTAGGTTGGGTGAGGGACACCAAAAACTTATCCACACTCATGGATAATTACAACTCCATCACCAAGTAGACATTGTAGTGCATAGTTAGATGCATGAACATTATAAAAAGGAGGCTCAGGACCACCATTCCTTACAGAAGAAGTATGATAGAGATGTTGGAGCCCATTCAATTATGCAGGCTCAATGCACTGAGATTAGTACAACGTTCACTGATATTCTTGGGGCAGTGGGAAGTCTCCATGCGCAAATATCGACTACTTCCACACAAGGTTGAAACATTCCCCCCTCTCTATAGCCCAAGTTGAGCATTAGAGTATATCATAGACCATCACTTATGTGGTCAAGAAGGACTTGATCTTTTACACTCAACTCGCAGACGTGCAAGTTATTGTCTTCCCATTGATTGCGAAGATGAACACAACAAACTTGACCATTCTTTGGGTCACAACATTCAATGTTCATGTGACTATTCATCTCACCCATGACCTTTAGGGCCACCTCAGTGGGCCCATGCACTAGTTCAAGGAGTTTGACAAAGAACTCCTGCAGACAGTTCCATTTGTTGCATCGATCAGTCCCTGAGGTAGTTGGCTCAAGGGCCAACCAAGTAATAGTGGTGGGGGATTGTTGGCACCCAATTGTTTGGATAAATATAATGCACACACACAAACTAATTTGTGTGTGCACATTCTAGTTATGTGCATTCTCAAACAACCATGCAAAGGATAAAAAGAGGTGCACATGCTAGATCAAGTTTTGATATTTGTGTGCCAGTTCAAGTTATGTCAATGCACATTGTTCTGAGTTTTGTGACGTGTGCCAGAAATAAATAATACATTGCATGGATTCCAGAATCAAGAAAAGAATCTTCGAGAAATCTCCCCGAATTATTACTTCCAACAACACAAGGTAACATGGGGATAAAATAAGATGAGTTGTAAAGGTAGTTAAGATCACCTTGATTGCTGAAATGCTGCATGAAATATAGGTAGGTGATAGAAACATGTGATACTAGCAGTTGGAGGAATGAGTGGTGAAGAATTGAAAGAGACAGGGTGTTAGAGCAGAGAATGATATAAAAAGAAGCAAGGATTACAAAGAAGTGGTTTTTTCATTCACTATTTCTTGCTAGTTGCTGGTTGACATCCAGTTAGCTCATGAGTTAGTGGGTTCACCAATGTCATTAAGCTCTCTCTGAGCATATGTTTGTAATGTCTCCTATTGTAAGTATGATTCTGTTGTATTTTTAGAGTCTGGAAGGATGTGCATGCTGAAATGTAATGTAATTCTTGGGAATTATCTCAGGAAAAAGTAATATTTTTTTGTTGTCAATGTATGGTTTGTTTAATATATGTTTGTGATTGAATGGATGGTGATGGTAATAAAACCATAATGATTATGGACCTACATCGTGTTTATTTTGTGTCCAATTGAATGTAATGTTTATGTTATACATTTCTAATTGTTGAGTAATGTGTAATGAACCATATGAATATCAACCCAAATGGATCTCTATGTGTTTATCCCTTCATCCCCGATATAAGACCAAATGGTCTCTGTGATATTGATAGCGTCTCGGGTGAGACCTTCTTTAGCCTTGGCTAAGTATTTATATGTCAATGATTTGGAGGTTTTGTTGGTCACCTATGGACGAACCCTAGGTCTTAACCCCACAATGTTCAGAAAGACGTGCACAAGCATGAAAAAACCCAACAAGGTACTTCTTTGACCCAAAGCCTAACTTTGAATGTTGATATTTAGGAATAAGGGAATAAACATCATAACCAAAGTTTTTTAAATTTGAGTAGTCAAAAGGGTGACCTGTCCATATTTATTCAATAATTTTACAAACTATTACAATTGATGGTGACCGATTTACCAAATATCAAGCAATAGTGACTTCTTCTACCCACAAATCTTGTTGCAAATTGGCATTACTGAGCATTCTCCTTGCTCTCTCTAGAAGATTCATGTTCATGCATTCTACCATGCCATTTTGTGAAGAATGTATACCATGGTTTTATTCCATCTGATCCCATCTTCCTTGCAATATATCTCAAATTCCATGGATGTGAACTCACCTCCTTTACAAACACTTGATTTCCCTGCCAGTTCCATTTTCAACCAAAAATTTAAATTTTTAAATTTTTTTAAATACATAATATTTTTCTCTTTATAACATAGACCCACACCTTTCTAGAGTAATCATATATAAATGTTATAAAATATGATGATTCTCCAAAATAAATTGTAGGGAATGCCCCCCATACATCTGAATGAATATAATCAAGAACAAATTTACGTATATGACTGCCTATTTTAAACTTTTTTCTACACTACTTCCCAAAAATATGACGTTTGCAGGAATTGAAATTCAAGGATTTCACATCTAGAAGTAACTTGTGGTTTATAATACATTTATTCCTTTCTTTCTCATATGACCCAATTTTTTATGCCATAAATGAGTAGCTTCATTATCTTCCTCTAGTTTCACCACTACTTCATTTACTTCAGTGCTTCCTTCCAGTTTTTAAAGGTTTACAATATTTGTATCCTTCATAACTACCAAGATGTCCTTGGACACTTTCAATGCTCCACCTTGACCTATAAACCTGTAACCTTCATAATCTAAAACTCCCAAATAAATTAAGTTATTTTTAAGTTCAGGTACATGTCTAACCTATGTTAGTGTTCTAACAATACCATTAAATATTTTAATCTTAATGGTCCCAATCCCAACAGTCTTACAAGGAACATTGTTTCTTGTGAGAACAATACCACCATCAAAAACTTGATAAGAGGAAAACCAACTCATATGTGAACACATATGATGTGACGTAGCATAATATAGTAACCATTCTTCATGAAAATGTGAGACATTACAAATGGATAAAAATTCATCAACCATACCTGAACATGACTCAATTGGATTTGATTCCTTACTAGAGTCTTCCATGGATTCATGTATCTTCCAATAATCTTTCTTGAGATGCATTTATTTACCGCAATACCAACATTTAGGTTACTCTTCTTTCCCTTTGACTTGGATCTAGATGTAACTCTTGATTTCTCCCCTCTTTCTCCAGATCAACCTCTAACCACCATTGATTTTGGTGTGGAGGTTTCTATACTGGATATCCTCCTCACCTCCTCAAACAACAAAGCTCCTACAACATAGTTATATTCAAGAGTATTAGTTGTAATAAATCTAATGGAAGTGACTAAATGATCCCGAGACTTAGGAAACAAACACAACAATGTCATTTCGTTATCTTTGTCATCGATTTTTACATACATACTAGATAATTTTCATATGAGAGTATTAAATACATTAAAATTATTAGCAATTTCAATACCTTCTATCATATATAGACTTTGCATTGGCCTCTTCAAGTAGATTCGGTTGGTCATGGATTTATTCATGTAGAGGCTCTCCATTATGCTCCATAGGCCTACTTTTGTTTCCTCTCCAACAATATTGAAGAATATGCCATCGATCAAACACAACTAAATGGTGTTGAGGCTCCTTGCATCGAGATCTTCCCATTCATCATTCATCATACCCACTGGAATGCTTCTCTTTCCATCCAATGCTTTGTGAAATCCTTGTTGCACCAAAAAATCCCATACCTTGAGCTTACACAATTAGAAGTTGTCCTTTCCATTAAATGCATCCACCTCAAACCTTGCATTCATCATTTTATCCATTCTCCATGGATGTCACATACCCACTACCTAAATCGGACTTTTCTAGTCTTCTGTCGAACTAGAACCCCTAATTATCCATGGAGGCCCAGCGTAAGCTGGCTCTTTTTATCTCCTTCTCTGTTCCCATGTGATCGCGGGTCATGTTCACAGTTCAATTTGAATGTAGTGCCTATTTGTATTTATTGTCTCGGTGCTACCGTAATGTCTAATTGTTCGACAGGGCTAGCGACTGACCAATGGGGACGAATCCCTACAGGGTCAACAAGTGGCCAATAGGAACAAATCTCAACAGGGTAGAGAACCGCTAGTGAGAACAGGCCCCGCCGCACGATTAAGTGGAATACAAGTGGCAAAAAGGGAAACTCGACACGGTAGTCGACATGATATGAGGGGGGGGGGGCACTTCACATGCCACACTATTCCAGACCCCCCCCCCTCATTAAAGGAAGAATGGCAAGGGGGGTCCGGAATCCACTTGAGATTTGTTGATCATGACGAGTTAATCTCGACCGTTCGAGAGTTGCGTGTCCAATTCCGGACCCCCTCCCCCCATTAAAAGCAGAATGGAAAGGGGGCTACAGAATGCATCCTCAGTCGTAGATCTGGGCAAGTGGACTCTGGCCATCCAGATCTACTCGCTACATACCCTAATGCGTGTTCGCGCCCCAGCATAAAGCCGACATCTCTACCTCACATCGGACGGTCATCCCAGACCCAGGATCCTCTAAGAGGATCCTGACCATTCATCAGAGCCTGACCACATGCCAACATCTCGAGGTTTATAAGTCTGGACTTTGGGGTTTGAGAGCACGGGGAAACATGTCCCTTCAATATGTCGAATGTCGAAATGTCGAAGTGTTGAACGAACCTCGCTTGGAGGTTATCCCCTTGGGTTAAGCATTGGTCGATATGACCTCTTCCCATATGACCACAACCTCTCTTCCGTTGGGATTTATCAAGGCGAGAGCCCGACCTATTGTCAACAGGACTCCCCAATCCCCGATTCCTGATTTCCCGAAACGGGTAATCTCTCGACACATCACCTCCTTAAATCATACGACTTAGATCTATCCTGGGATTTTAACAATGGAAAGTCTCGATCTCTTGTCAACAGGAATCCCGATTCCGCGATCCCCGATTTCCCAAAATGGGTGATTTCTTGACACGTGACCTCCGTTAATCGGACAGCTTAGATCTGTTCCGGGGTTTTTCTCCCCTAATACACTGGAGTCTTAATCCTTGGGTAACTCCAGACAGATCCAACGGCTGTCAGTTTTTCCAACCGAGATCTGATGACCCAGATCGGTTCTTACCCATGCATTCTTCCACGACTCCTTGGACGTGGAAAAGATCCACAGTCCAGATGATCTCATGGACCTTGGAGATATACGGTCCCAAATTCCTCACTACCCACGAAGACACAGAAAACAAAGGAGTAAGGCATTTTAACACCCTACACTCTCCTACTAATCTAACGATCATGGGTGACCGCAGATTCCCTGACGAAATCTCATTTGTAGATTAATACCTATAAGGTTAAGGTACTTAAATTTCCAGTTCCTTCCTCTGATCTGACGGTCGTGAGTGACCATAGATATCCCAATGGGATCTCATCCGTCGATTCGTCACTTCATCCTTATGCTGTCATCTCGGTTTTCAAGAGGATCGTTCCTCCTTATGTAGGGTTACTAAGGCCTTACGCCTTCACAATCGCCTTCCCGGTTCTTGATGGGCTTTTCAAGGAAGGTATTTCTATGGGGAGATTTACTTAGGGTACTACCTGAGGTATGTAAGGATGTCATCCTCTCGAGAACCAGATGTGAAGTCTGAATTTGATCAGTACGCACACAAATAACGAATTCATGAAGGCATAAATCATACGTAGTCTTTCCATATAAACATGCATCTATCAGTATTGATCAAAACATCCTACAGACATTCTCATAATGAAATCATTCACAGTTTCACATCTTAATGGCATAATCATCAGAATAAGCATATATATATATTTCAAGATGCCAGAGGAAAAACACTTATCAGAAGTAACACAAGGGGTCAAGCAACTGCTGAGAGGGGTGCTCGTTTCCACCCAACTGTAGGCCTAGCGACTCCCAGCAGATTTACCACTAGCCACCCTCGAGCTGAGACCACGATGTTGTGAGACTGCGTCTCCATTTTCCAGTGACCAGGAGTGAAGGTTGCAATCCTTCCTCTCTTCTATCACTCACTCTGTGTAATGACAGATTTGTCCCCTCGTGTTTGCCCCCCCAATCGCTTCTACCCCATGTCTTATCCTGATGAGAGGTTGCGTGTGGCACGATTAACCTCTCACTGGCCAGTTATGATGGCTCTATGGATGGGTGGTTCACCTCCCCATCCCTCATTAATTCCTGAGGATCCATCTACCTACCAGTCTGCGAGCCATTTAATTCGGGGCCAGCAAGCCACTTTTGGTTCTCCAGGCCAGTGGAGAACAAATACGGTATTCATTCTCGGTGGAAGTTAACGCCACCTTTTCAGGTGCCTTCCACCGCCATCATGGTCTCTTTTCTGCACGTCCCCTCTCAACAGTCCTGCAATAAAATTCATAATGTTATTCACATTTATTGACCTTTTACTAAGGGTCCATTTATATCACATATTCACATTTATGAGTTTTCCATAGTTCTTGGCAAGTCCATTTATATTTACAAGCTGGGGGAAATAGGGTGTTACAATTCCCTCCCCCTTAAAGGAACACCGTCCTCGGTGTTCTTTCTCAAAACACATGTCATGCCTTTCTTATTCGGCCACTTCAGAATTCTTGATCTTCATCGTCTTCTTTCAATAATTCCTGGACAACAAGCACATTAATTCACAATTTTGTGCAAAAACATCTTACTGATGTTCAAATTTCAAAAGAAAAAGAAAATTTCATATTCTTAGCACAATAATTATCTGTGCAGTTCGTCGATCTGTATCCACATGGTAATTTTGTCACCTATGCTCATCTTCCTCTTGACATACCCATTGGATGCATAATTCCATTTCAATAGCTCACAAAAGCCATCATAATTTCATCTTTCTTTCCATGGTTTTCCCCGCATGGGAAACTACCCACTGTGTGCATTATCCCAATAGTTTTCAAAAATGATTAAGGTCTCCTCTTCCTTGAGGTCACTCACCCTCCAGGCCCAAGCTCAGGCATCCCCTTCACTATTATACAGTCCCTCAGGCGATCCATCTTGCCCTGCCAAGGTTTTCTCGTACAGGAAGAATTTTAGAGACTCTATCGAGTCTTACAGTCGAGGCCTCGGACTTGTTCTGCCGAGGCATCCCTCTGGCTGGTGTTACCTCAACACAATTTTATTTCAGGGGATCATGACTCATCACAAGGTTTTCATGGCTTAGTAGTAGTCATGTTCATCACCTTCAGTTTTGACAGCCTTGAATTGTTCCTTTCTGAACACGTCTTTTCTTCTCACCTGTATCACAGGTATACAAAATTCATGAGACATCATTATCAATTCTAACTTTCAAAATTTTATTTGCAAACCTATCACCCACAGATTTGTCCATTCTCACGATATGTTTTCATATTTTTTCTGCACAGGAACCAAATTCATAATTATGGGACTTTCCTTCCCATAATGGTTTGGCTCAGCAGGCAATTGGACTTCATTATGGGCTTACAATGCTGCCATATCCAAGACCCCTTTTGCTTCCTGCACTTTCAACTTCAATCGTCCAAACAACTTGTTAGCTTTTCCATGCATATACATTTTATTGCACCTGTACTACATCGTCATAACAATCTCATAATTGTGCATACTTAATGATTAAATTACTTCCTCAAAATGAAATACCATTCCTTGCAGTTTGGCCCAACAGGCAATCGATCTTTCCTATGGGCTTACCTTACTGCCATATCCATGACCCTCTGCT
>ML778272.1:728260-757417 GCA_009831015.1 Picea engelmannii | reverse complement strand
GCAAGTGTAAGTCTTGCCTCACGTTTCACTCATCAGGGCCATCATGTTGGGCCTTTAGTATATTTATACTCTTACATCATACATGTGCATTACTTGCACGTTCTATATATCATTCATACCTCACTGTTATGAGTATCAGGCTTCTTAATAGGAAGCTCCTCGGTGCATTAAACTCATGCACTATTCATCATACTATCTTACACCCTCTCCTCACGCAACCACCGGTGGTGACCACGATCCAAATTTAAAAGGTGTTTCACATTTCGCAATTTCAGAATTCCTGTTGCAAGGAATTTTGTTTTCCCTGACTCCCGAAATCTGAAAACCCAAAATACCAAGGCTAAGGTTTTCTTGGCTCTTTCATCTACATGACCCTTCGCTCAGAATCTGGGGTCAATTCTCAAACACGCGTCAGGATCCCATATTTCGGCAAATCCATGGACAATGCTCCACCGTTTCCCAAACATCTATTCTATGCCGGCCAATGAGTTTGGATCCCACAGTCCAGATCTCTCCAGCAATCATCGGTCTTGATTAACTTGTTGATTTACCTGGCGCGACTTTGGGAAGTCTACACTTCCATTTTCCCCATAGATGAAACCTCGAAGCTCTAGATCAATGGCTCTCGTTGATTCCCATCTAACGGATATTATTCCTCCTGAGCTTATGAGTGATGAGAGGTTATCAGCCTTATCCTCCCCGCTGATTAATTAGGTCTAACAGTCGCCAACGAATTTCCAACTGATGGTTGTGATTATGTCATGATTTCTCATTTCATGACTTCGGGACTTATATTATGGAGAACCTCGAATCCTTTGATCTCCAAAATTGTGAAATTTTCTCTAGACGATCAATGGTCCAATTCTCTCCTTGATCATCGGCTATGATCTTTTCGCGAATTTCTCATTGCTTCTCCCAAGCCTTTTGGTCTTGCAAAATTCTGGTATCTCCTTGCTACTAACCAGTGTGCTACTTCCCAAGATCGAACAACCCAAAACGTTTCAGTTCTTTCTGAATGGATCTTGACTCTAGATCCCATCCAATCTTCAAAATTCTTTTCTGAAGGATTTCTCCTGCTATATCTTCTGATATTTTTAAGTTACTTACAGGACTAGTCTCATAGTCCTAACTCATACGGGTGTTACCCTCTCTTTATGGAAACAACCAACAAGGGTCACTCTTGGGAATTAGAAACAGTCCCAAAGGACTCCTCAAACAGGTTATCCTCATTGTCGATTCTAACCATTATAGGTTAGGTAAATCTGACCTTACATATTTTCACTAGTCCTCTCATTCATGAGGAATTATATGTTCAGGGTTTAGTTTCTTAATAATACATTGGTCATAACTTTCTAAGGATCCTACCAGTCCTTACCAGATTTCCAAAACCATGAAGGGGTTCTTCCTTTCGGTATTAATCCTTACCTAACCAGCCATCTTAATCGCAAGAGACTCTACCTGCTTTAGTAGGTAGCCATCGTTACATTAAAGAAGAACAACTCAGTTCATGTCCCTTGTCTGGATCATGAAGCTTCGTAGCACAATTTATTCCACCTCTGTTATTGGCACTTAGATCTTATCAGTAATAATGATCTGTGCATCCCTACTCCTATGACAGTAGTTACCTTCTTAACAGAGGGTTATAGAAATTTCTGGATTACAGTCTAATTCTGCAATCTTTCTCCTTAAAGAGAAAACGAAGATAAAAATATCTTCTAACGCGGCTCGTACCAGAGCCCAAGAAGGCCAAGTGCTATAACCATGCTCTGATACCACTTTGTCACATACCCACTACCTAAATCGGATTTTTCTGGTCTTCTGTCGGACCAGAACCCCTAATTATCCATGGAGGCCCAGCGTAAGATGGCTCTTTATCTCTCCTTCTCCGTTCCCATGTGATCGCGGGTCATGTTCATGGTTCAATTTGAACGCAATAACTATTTGTATTTCGTACCTCGGCACTACCGTAATGTCTAATCGTTCAAATATGCAACCACCGAACCCCGACAGGGCTAGCGACCGACCAATGGGGACGAATCCCTACAAGGTCAGCATGTGGCCAATAGGAACAAATCTCAACAGGGTAGAGAACCGCCAGTGAGAATAGGCACCGTCATGATGTTAAGTGAAATACAGGTGGAAAAAAGGGAAACTCGACATGGTAGTCGACATGACAGGAGGGGGGCCCCACTTCACACGCCACACTATTCTGGACCCCCCCCCCCNGAATGGAAAGGGGGGTCTGGAATCCACTTGAGCGTCATTGATCATGATGACTTAATCTCAACCGTTTGAGAGTTGCGTGTACAATTCCGGACCACCCCCCCATTAAAAGCAAAATGGCAAGGGGGTTCCAGAATGCATCCTCAGTCGTAGATCTGGGCAGGTGGACTCTGGCCAGCCAGATCTGCTCGCTACATACCCTAATGCGCATTTGCGCCCCAGCATAAAGCTGGAATCTCTACCTCACATCGAACGGTCATCCCAGACCCAGGATCCTCTGAGAGGATCCTGACCATTCATCAGAGCCTCACCACATGCCAACATCTTGAGGTTTATAAGCCCGTACTTCGGGGTTTGAGAGCATGGGGAAACATGTACCTTCGGTATCCTGAATGCCGAAACACCTAAGTGTTGAACGAACCTTGCTCGGAGGTTAGCCCCTTGGGTTAAGCATTGGTCGATATGACCTCTTCCCATATGACCACAACCTCTTTTCCATCAGGATTTATCAAGGTGAGAGTCTGACCTATTGTCAACAGGACTCCCAAATCCCCAATTCCCGATTTCCCGAAATGGGTAATCTCTTGACACGTCGCCTCCTTAAATCGGACGTCTTAGATCTATCCCGGGATTTCCACAATGGAAAGTCCCGATCTCTTGTCAAAAACAATCCCGATTTCGCGATCCTCGATCTCCCAAAATGGGTGATTTCTTGACACGTGACCTCCATTAATCAGATGACTTAGATCTGTTCTGGGGTTTTTCTCACCTAATACACTGGAGTCTTAACCCTCGGGTAACTCTTGACAGATCCAACGACTGTCGGGTTTTTCCAGTCAAGATCTGATGACCCAGATCGGTTCTTACCCATGCATTCTTCCATGACTCCTTGGACATGGAAAAGATCCACGGTCCAGATGATCTCATGGACCATGGAGATCTACGGTCCCAAATTCCTCACTACCCATGAAGACATAGAAAACAAAGGGGTAAGGCATTTTAACGCCCTACACTCTCCTACTAATATAACGATCGTGGGTGACAACAGATTCCCCGACGAAATCTCATCCATAGATTAATACCTATAAGGTTAAGGTACTTAACTTTCTAGTTCCTTCCTCCGATCTGACTGTCGTGAGTGACCACAAATGTCCCGACAGGATCTCATCCGTCGATTCGTTATTTCATCCTTATGTTGTCATCTCAGTTTTCAAGAGGAGAATTCCTCCTTATGAAGGGTTACTAAGGCCTTATGCCTTCACAACCGCCTTCCCAGTTCTTGATGGGCTTTTCAAGGAAGGTATTTCTATGGGGAGATTTACTCAGGGTACTACCTGAGGTATGTAAGGATGTCGTCCTCCTGAGAACCAGACGTGAAGTCTGAATTTGATTAGTACGCACACAAATAACGAATTTATGAAGACATAAATCATACACAGTCTTTCCATATAAACATGCATCTATCAATATTGATCAAAACATCCTACATACATTCTCATAATGAAATCATTCACAGTTTCACATCTTATGGGCATAATCATCAGAATAAACATATATATATATTTCAAGATGCCAGAGGCAAAACACTTATCATAAGTAACACCAGGGGTCAAGCAACTGCTGAGAGGGGTGATCGTTTCCACCCAACCGTAGGCCTAGCGAATCCCAACAGATTTACCACTATCCACCTCCGAGCTAAGACCACGATGTCGTGAGATTGCATCTCCATTTGCCAGTGACCAGGAGCGAAGGTTGCAATCCTTCCTCTCTGCTATCACGCACTCTGCGTAATGCCAAAGTTCTCCCCTCGCGTCTGCCCCCCCAATCACTTCTACCCCACGCCTTATCCTCTTGCGAGGTTGTGTGTGGCACGATTACCCTCGCACTGGCCAGTCATGATGGCTCTACGGATGGGCGGTTCACCTCCCCATCCCTCATTAATTCCTGAGGAGCCATCTACCTACCAGTCTGCGAGGCATTTAATTCACGGTCAGCGAGCTGCTTTTGGTTGTTCGGGCCAATGGAGTCCAAATACGGTATTCATTCTCGGTGGAAGTTAATTCCACCTTTTCAGGTGCCTTCCAACGCCATCGTGGTCTCTTTTCTTCACGTCCCCTCTCAACAGTCCTGCAATAAAATTCATAATGTTATTCACATTTATTGACCTTTTACTCAAGGTCCATTTACATCACATATTCACATTTATTAGTTTGCCATAGTTCTTGTCCAGTCCAATTATATTTACAAACTGGGGGAAACAGGGTTTTACAATGGAATCGTCCTCAACTCTTCAACTCAGTCCGCGAATCTTCAAGAAACCCTCAACTAGACTCCTCCTAAAACTCTTCATAGATCCACACAAACATGAAACCATTGACGATATTCTTCCTCGAATTTCTTGGCACAAGAAGCACCGACAGGTTTTTCCTAGACTCTCTATGCATAGGCACCTTTGACCAGTTCTTCCTCGACCCTGATACCAATTGTTGAGAACCAAGCCTGCAACTAGTGAGTAAATGGGCCTCCAAATAGTGAATTAATGGACAAATAAAATGATAACATAGAAAAAATCAGACAACAAATAAATGGAGACAATTTATCTTTATTGCTTCTTTCAATCGGTAAAGAAAAATAAGGTTTTATAGTATACAAAGCACCCCGTGGGCTTCTACATTTAAACAAACATTTCACAAGATTTTATAGTGATATGAAATGCCAATCGCTTGGGAAATCACAACCATGTTCGAGGGATACAAACATAAACATATTGATAAATTTCAAAGTTTAGACATAGTTATAAATGCATAAATCAACAAAAGCATACAAACATAAGATTTTGGGACAAGGAAAAACTCTTTTGTTCAATTTCAAAACAAAAAGGATTACAACCTTTGTTGACAACTGCTCCAAAAACCAGGTCCAGGCTCCTCTGTCGTGGCTCCAAGTTCATCAATTCGACATTATCTTATCGTGACCAACTTATCACAAAGGGAAGGAGGAAGGGTTGCATAAGGAGGAAGGCTGGAGGATAAGGCTAAGGCTAAAACTCAGAATGGGATGCAAATATTGGGATAAGAAAGGGAAGGGATTTTGGAAGAGTTTTCTTATTCTCTTGCTTATGTTCATAAATGACACCCCAAGACCTCTTTTTATATGAGAAAAATATGGTTATTTGGTTTGGGGACTGGCTACAAGGGGTAAAATGGTTAGGAAACCCTCCATAGCCTGTAAACTCCACCAAATTCCACACAATTTTATATTTTTGCAATTTTTGGAAGTAAACGTGGGCTATATAGAATGAAACATGTGTATGTACACTGGCTAACTAACATGTAGCATGCGTGTGTACCCGGGCTATTAGTTCAGGAGGGCACACACACTCTCCAAAAAATGTTTTTTTAAGAGGAAGCCTCAGTAGTATTTTGGGAAAGTATGCAAAAGGAAGGGCCAATGTCTTGTATGCACATATAAGGCATTTTGGACTATAACCGTCTTGGTTCTTTGGGGGCTCAAGAGAAAGAGAAGGGCCCTTTGAAGAAAAGGTATGAGTAGAAGGAGAATAGGTTGGAGGTGTTAGAAAAATAGGATCGTAGAGAAATAAAATAAAAAAAATGCGGAAATAAAACACATAAGATACACAAGATAATAGAAACACATATATATACATGGTTCACCCAGTGTGGAATATGTCCAACAAATAAATTTTCAGGTCCTTCCTTTATTATTATCCAACAAAATGAAGGGATACAACCTACAACACCCTTGTTGTAACTTCCTCTTCTTTCTCTCAGATTCTCCTATCTTATAATGAAATATTCACACACACAATGACAATACAATTCCCTCATGAAAAAAGTGTTTCCTTCTAGGGAAAAATACCATAACATAACTTATACCATCATTATCTGTGACCTTATAATGAATGGTACATATTGACTACAAAATTACAATATTTAACAAGGCAATTTTTCCGAAAATTTGTCTTCAGGGGTTCTGCCCCAAAATCCCCCACCTAAGGGGGTGGGTGGGGGGTTCCATTGATTGTAGCCACCCCCCTGGACCTCCTTAAAGACAATAATGGGGGGGAAGGCCCCCCCACACCCCCTGTCAAGAAATAGGATCCAATAACGTCTGAAACAAACCTCTAAATCAGTAATACAATCAAGCTCCACAACCAATAGGAGAGGATTTACTCTCCAATGGGGTGCCTGGAGAATGTAGTAAAAATTGGGCAAGCATGTTCTTGACATACCAGTAATGCTTCCTGCGATTCTGATCCCATTGTCCAGCTAACTATTGTACCACAATTTATTCTTTCGAGTCATCCAACATGTCGCTCAAATTCCTGGAAACTGATCTATCATAACCATTTTTCATTGTGCCTTTGAGGCCAGAATAACCAAAGCAACCATGACCACCTCTTCCACACCGGGGGTAGCATGTAATATTCTAGCCATATTTTCTTCAGGGGGAAGACAACCAAATATTTTGTCTTGAATACATAGTCTCGTAGGGAGAGTAAAGAAACCCCAGTTTTGGCTTAACATAGTAAAATAGAAACACACAAAGCCTGGAGACATAAAGTACCTATAGGAATTAACCTCATAGAGATGTCGAATAGGAACTTATATCCCACACATAATCGACATGATTTCCATTGTACATATAGTAAACCTGAGAAGAGGTTGAAGAGCCACAAAATTGAATGGCCTCGACCTTGAATTGTTTGGGGAATTAATTCGCATGAGGTGCAACTGGAGGGGGATTCACGTGGTGTGGAGTTGGATCTCTCATCCTATCTCCCACGCATCCACCTAGGAATCCTATATCAGCCACATTATGGGCTTGGAAATCTTGAAGAGCCATATTAGTGCAATGTTTCTTGAAATTTGTATGAGAAAGAAAAGCATAATCCAGATATTGATGAGGATAATTTCTTGAGACCCCTTCGTTTGCTAGTCGATCTGCTATGGCATTAGATTTCCTCTTGGCATGTTGCAAAGTGATTTCCCGAGAGAGGGTAAATAGTTCTTCCAATTGAGATAAACCATAGTTGAGTCTCCATCTTGATGATAATTTTCTTATCTGAGAACCACAATGATTTTTTCTAGCTAGAGAGATGATCAACTGGGAGTATCCTTCAACTATAAGGGGATATAGAGCCCATTTGTTGGCTATATGAAGATGATGGATGAGAGAATACAACTCTGTGACATTGTTGATGTTGAGGAGAAGAACACCAAAAATGATTCAGATGATAAGTTCGGAGTTGTTCCTGAAGACTCCTAAAGATCCTGTTGGCCTAGGGTTTTCTTTTGAGGCTCCATCAAAATTGAGTTGAAAGAATCTTGTGGGTGGCCAACTCCATTTATCCAGACTTGTTGGGGGAATCATTTTTGGAGAGAATTGATATTTTTTCATTGGATATTCTATGATCCATTTTTCTAGGATGATGGTCTCTGTTTGGTTGGCTTTGTAATCCAATTCCGTCCACAAATGGAGAAATAGATTTTCAAGAATATGTTTTTTGTAGGTGGCCCAAATGAGATCCTAATAGTTATATCATTCCTCAAATATTCATTGATTTCACTCCTTCTAGACTTCCCAAACTACAAATCCTGATATCAACTGCCACAGGAGATTGAGAATGATATTTTGAAAGGGTTTGTCAGTCCATTTTTTGAAAGTTTGGACCACATCTCCATGAGCTATGTCCGTTCTTCTGCATAAGAGTGCCAGTTTGTCCAAAATACTGCTAGTGAGAGGGCATGTATCGAGGAGGTGATTGATGGTCCCATATTGATTATGACACATAACACATCGAGAAGGGCCAGAGTACTTGCATTTGATGATGTTATCCCATGTGAGGAAATGACGATGGATGATGAGCCATAGGAAGGTATTCACTATCAACCATGATTTCATATCCCATGTTTTAGTCCAAATAGGATCATGTTGCACAACCAAGACTTGAGAGGATAAGTGATAATATTCCTTGACAGAGAAGGAACTCTAAGGTTTGTATCCCCATTTGAGTATGTGTGGGCCCTGTTGCTAGAGAATTTTACACTTTTGCAACTCACCCCAGACTTCGTCTATTGACTCACCTTACAATTCTATCTGCCACTCCCTTGGATGTTTCCATGCATGAAATATCTGTTGATTGTCCTATGACCAAAATTATTTGACTAATAAGCGCCCAGAAGATTGAATGGAGGCATTCAAAAGAGGGAGATGGTGAAAGCAAGCTAAGCATGGAAGTGGCTGCCAAGAATCCGCCCATAAGAGAGCAAAGGCTCCATTGCATATTTCCCAGAAATTGTGTTGTTGGATCAAATCTCTTTGAATATTTTTTGCATTCCAAATGAGGGAGCCAGGGATTACCAGGTTGTAGCGAATGATCTCCTAGGGTCCTAGATGGGGGCACATTTTTTATTCCAAAGTTGAGCTCATATATTTGAATTTTTTTTACCTAATTCCATAAAGTTTTGGCACTAAGAGTTTCATTATTTTTGGCCGAATCACAGAGACCTAAGTCGCCTTCCGATTTGGGCAAGAAAACTTTGTCTCATCTGAAAAGAAGCCATTTGAAGTGGTTCTTGTCTCATCCCCATAAGAAATTTCCTTAGATGGTTCTTATGGCTTTTAGGATCCATTTAGGTGCAGCAAGAACACAGAAGAGGTAGAGGGGCATCGATTGTAAAACAACTTTGATAAGAATGAGGTTCCTAGCTAGGTTGAGCGATCGAAAAGTCCATGAAGTAAGTTTTTGTTCCACCTTGTCAAGGAGCTCTCTCCATGTGGAGTTCTTGATGGATGAATCTATTAGGGGTGCTTTGAAATATCTGGTGGGAAGGGAGGAGATGGAGAAGCCAAGAATTAAAAAAGTAGATTTTGGATTTATCTAGATTGATAGTTGTTCTCAAGGCCTCAGAAAAGGTTCTTAATGTATGATGGAAATCATGGGCTTATTGCACCAATGGATGACCCATTAAGATATTTTAATCGACAAATTGTTGATGAGACAAGGGGGAGATTTCATGCAGGACCAAACCTTTTATGGTGTTAGAGAAATAGGAAGATTTGAGCATTCGTCCTAGGCCTTCCGCCATGAGAATAAAAATGAAGAGGGAGAGCGGGTTTCCTTCTCGGATTCCTCTAGAAGGAGAAAAGTGGCATAGGGGGAGTCGTTGACCATGATAGAAAAAAAATCGGAGGATAGGGGAGACAAAATCCATTTAGTCCATGAAGGGATAAAACCAAAGGCTAAAAGGACTTTCTCATTGTAATCCCAACTTTACTTATCAAAATATTTGGAGAGATATAGCTTAAGAATCATACCAAGTTTTTTGGTGTATTTTAAAGAGTGGATAACTTCATGAGCAATAATGATGTCATCCAAGATTTTTCTGCCTTCTACATAGCCATTTTTCTCTAGAGAGATGAGGATATGAAGGAGAGGCTTGAGGTGATTTGCAATGGATTTTTTTTATGATTTTGTAAATAACATTGCAAAGGGATATAGATTTGTACTTAGTTGGGGAAGTTGCATTATCCTCCTTTGGAATGAGTGTGAGGAAGGTGGTGTTGAGAGCAGGTAGCACCCACTATTTGTTGTGTGATTCCTCTAGTGTTTCCCAGATCTCCACCTTCAAAAGGTCCCAACAATGATGAAAAAATTTGATATTGAATCTGTTTGGACCTAGAGCCTTACCTTCATCCATTTGATTGACATCAACTTCAACTTCTTGTAGAGTGATTGGTCACATCAAGGTTTCATTGCTCTTTTTGGCTGTTCTTTTTTGTTATGACAGAAGGGATGTGATTAACGACCTAATTTATGGTTGCATCTCTGCTGAGATTGTTCTCAGATAGAAGGTCTTTATAGAAGGAGACGATTTCCCGCTCAATCTCCTTATTCATTTCAACTCTCGTGCCATCAATGTTTTTTAGGGCATTTATTCTATTGTGCATTATGTGATGGATGGTGGAGCGATGAAAGAAAGTTGCATTGTGCTCTCAATCTTTTAACCAAGTAATCCTGGATTTTTCCTTTCAGAGAGTCTCCTATTGCTGGAAGCGGTCATCAATTTGTGATTGGATTTCTTCTTCCTTTTTTATTCACTCCTCAGTGTGGCTTTTTGTTATCATTTGTTGCCGGAGCAGTTCCATTTCTTTTTCCAAGGTGGTTTTAGCTACGAAAATGCTTCCAAATGTATGCTTATTCCATTTCTTCAGATTTTTCTTTAGATGCTTGACCTTTTGTTGCAATACAAACATCTTGGAAGTCCTTCTGATCTGAGTGTTGGTCCATCAACTTTTTACTGTTTCCTGGAAGTCCCAATGTGTGAGCCATAATTTCTCAAATCTTAAGGGTCTATGAGAGGAAGTTCCTTCTTTTTTCCAGAATAGGCGGATAGGCCAGTGGTCGGAGCCTATTGAGGGGAGAATAGTGGCTATTAAACCCTCGCCATATGTAGCTATATCCTCAGAGACTAGGAAGCGATCTAACCTCAAAGAAATTTTCTTCAATCCTCCACACCGATCATTCCAAGTGGAAATGTCGTTGGTTGTTCCTAAATCCACCAACTCATTGTTTTCTATGAAAAAATTAAAATTGATGTCTTCTTGAGTTAAAGATGTGTGCCCCCTCTTCTTCTCATGGAGAGAATTGATTAGGTTGAAGTCACCTTCCAGGATCTAGGGTTGTTGAACGAGAGAGTGCTTGTACCACTCAAGAAATTCTAGCATTTTGATTTTGTGCTCTGGAGATTGAAGTCCATAGAAATTTGTGATATGGCCATGAATGCTAGTAGCTGAAAGGTGAAAAGATGACGAAATGAAATTCTTAGTGGCCAAAAAATAATTAAGAGTTACCTCATGAGGATTCTAGATGATTTCCAAGCCTCCTGAAGCATCGTTTGCATCCACTGTTGTCGACATACTACCTTTCCAGCGACGATCCATAAGTCTCTAGATTGTTACTGCTGCACTTTGATTCTTATATCAATATGATTGAGGGATTTTACTGGAGAATCTTTCTATGAATCATTTTATGTTTGGTAGGGCCATTGATGCCCCTTATATTCCAAGAGATGACTTTCATTGAAAATGGAGAGTATTGGCAAGAAAGAACTCCCTTAGCTGGGCATATTTCCCTTATTCGACTAGCCTAGTGCCTAGCGTATTAAGGCGCCACAGATCCGTTTTTTCTACCTCTTATTTTGGGGTCCCTTTGATCTTTCTTTGGTTCCTTTTGTGATATGTTTTGAATGCCTAGTTTTGATATTTCTCTGGCTTTGGATAACGCATCTTTGAGCAGGTAGATCTGTTTTGGGGATATTGGGTGAAAGGATCGGTGCCAACATGCTTCTTCCATCCCATCCTACTCAACGGAGGGTTGTTAATCACGCCATCATTGTTTCCTGCCATTTGATTCCGGTTCGCAGTCGTTGTAGCAGGGTCCGTCATGGATGGGGAGGGGCCTCCTGCCCTGCCAGGCCCCTCCCCGCCCCGCCCCGCCCCGCCCCGCCCCGCCTGACATGGATCTGCCAAGAGTAGATCTGATATTAGTGACAGAGGTTAGAGTGTAGAGGTGAAAATATTGAGAGCGTCGGGCATGCAAATGAGAAGTGCGCTAGCATGGTTTAGCGAGAGATGCAAAGCTCTCCCTTCAACTAATCAACGTCTTCATTTTAAGATTATTGTTTAGTTCAAAATGAAATTGACGTACAACATAGTTTACTTAAAACTGAAATTGATGTACAAAATATTTTATTTGAATGTTAAGAATATATATATATATATATATATACCAGTCTCTTGAGTATGAACTTATAAATTTTAAGGTAACCAAATATGTACTTAATTTTTAGACCTACTCAAAATATACATGTGTTAATTATTTTGTAATGTTTAAAATTAGAGAATTTAAAACTAAAATGTCCATCATAAAAGTTGAAAAACTTATAATTATGGAAAAACGAATAAGTAAAATGTGTAATTCATCATAATTAAAACAAAAATTAAATACTAGTTAGTTGATTTTACTTTATTCACAATTATTTAAATAATTTTGTGAATAAAGACAATGAAGAATAATAATATCTCTCTTTAAATGGTAATGGATATCAATTATATTAAAAAACAAATTTTGTGGCGGAGCCAAACAATGAGGACAAAATTCAAAATTTGAGTCCAAGTGTTAAGTTAAAAAAAAAACTGAAACCAAGTTTTAGCAAAAACCTAAAACCTTTTCTAACTTTGTAGATATACTCTCTTACATATTATTAGAGAAAAGACTAGATACTTGATAGGGAAAAGAAATACTAAAAAAACCTATTCTAACTGTGTAAGTATATTTTCTTACATATTATTAGAGAAAACACTAAATACTTAATAAAGAAAAGAAAAGATGTCGCCTCTTTTGAGCTTCTTCTAACGGATGTTTCTTTGCATCTTGCTATTCTTATTTTTTACATTAATAGCTTGTTAAATTCATTACCTTATTCTAGTTCCAAATTCAGAATTTATAGAGGATTTTCCAAAGCCCATAAGGAATCCATTTAAGAAAAAAAATCTAAATCAGAGGAGGGGCACCACATACACCTAGATACCCATATGGGAAAGGATATCCTCGATCAGGTGCAGGTGTTTTACAAAGTCAAGTTGAATAAAAACCTTCAAAATTTTGGTGGAATGGGCATTGATCTCCTTTTGTCAATCTCTCAAATCCAGTATATCCGCCAATCTCTCAAATCCACTATATACTTAGTTGTGTGCAGAACATACTTATCTTCTACTACTACATTATTTTAGTAACATTTTTATTCAAATTCTACTTCACTAATCCCACTACATCCAAATATAATAATACTACATTGAGTTTCACCCACATCCTTTATACACATCTTAAATTTAACTAACTTAAAAGAATATTAAAAAAATATTTTTGTATTTATCATATCTTCTTACATAAATACAAATATCAAAGAAAAACACATTACACAATCTCTTCTTATTTGTCCTTGCCTTTTGGGCCCGAGACTCTTAGTAATTGATTCTAGTTGCTATATTAGTTGTTGCACCAAAACCAATGCAAGCACAATACTTTTGTAACACCATGTTTCCCCCAGTTTGTAAAAATAACTATACTATCCAAGAACTGTGGCAAACCCAAACATGTGAATGTGTGATGTGAATAGACCTTGTGAAAAAGGTCGATGAATGTGAATAATATTATGAATATATGTTGTAGGACTGCTGAGAGGGAATACGTTGAAAAAGAGACCTCGATGGCTGAAGAAAGGTGGTGGAAGGCACCTGGAAAGGTGGCATTAACTTCCACTTAAACCAATACTGTATTTGGACTTCACTGGCCTGGAGAACCAAGAGCGGCTCACTGGCCCCGAATTAAATGACTTGCCAGGATTGGTAGGTAGATGGCTCCTCATGAGTAATGAGGGATTGGAGGGGGGAGGGGGGCGTGAACCGCCCATCTGTGTGATGTTTGATCAGAAATGGTGGTTGCATGCTTTTGTTGGAAGGACCACGTATGGATTACGTTTATAGATAGATTTGTACATACATACATATATATATATATATATATATATATATATATATATATATATATATTGAATTAATTCAGACTTCGAGTCTATTCTCGGGAAATCTATACCTTTATTCACCCCGAGGAATACCCAGAATAGATCTCTTCATAGAGATATCCTTCTTAGAAAACTTATCGAGAACCTAGAAAAGGATTTGAAGGCACAAGTCTTAGTAACCCTATACGAGGAAGATTATACCCTTGAAATCTCGAAATAGCAATGTAGGGATAGGTATTGATCGACGAAGGAGATCCCATCAGAAGATCTGCCATCATTCACAACCGTTAGGTTGGAGGAAGAAACGAGGGCGTTACATGTCTTAACCCCTTTCATTTATCTTCATGAGTGGCAAAGAAATCGGGACCGTAGATCCCCAAGGTCCATGAGAGTATCTGGACCGTTGGTTTTTCCACGACTAGGGAGCAGTGGGAGAGTGCATAACGTGGGACCAATCTGAACCGTCAGATCTTAGTTAGAAAACCCGACAGCCGTTGGATCACTCGCGAAATCTCATTTCGTGGATTCATGAGTTGAAGGGTTAAAACACTTGCCTCAAGATTCGCAAGGTCGCGAAAGGAGAAGTCTCGAAAGGGTGAAATAATCTGAGCCATCTGTCTGCAGGAGGACATATGTCACAGAATCATCCATTTCAGAGATTTTGGCACCGGGACTCATAGGGGCAAGCATCTTAACTTCACGAGTAGTGAAGTCCCGAGAAAATCTGAGCCGTTCATCTGAGAGCAGACGCATGTCGTGAGATCGCCCATATCGGGGATTCGAACATTGGGAGTCATAGAGGGAATTCTTTCGACTTCGCGAGCGGTCAAGTCATGAGAGGATGAAGACCATCCATTTGGGGAGGACAGGTGGCAGAGAAACTTCGTAGAGAAGTGTTGAAATGTCATGGTCCATTGGATCGGACTGAGTTGTGAGGGAGTTAAGCCATAGAAGCATCCATGGGAGAAGTTGTATGGATGGTGGAGACACTTTGAGATAGAAGTGGCGAATAGCCGATAGTCGTTGGATCTTGCAGGGTTGCAAGGCGGTTAGGGTCGGGGCAGTCCTCAAAAGGTCTGAGTTCAGGATCTCACATCTCGGGGTTTCGCAAGAAGAGAGTGCAAGAGTTGGGTGCTTCAACTCACGAAGTCACGAAGTGTGAAATCACGAGGAGAAAAATATGAACCGTTAGATCCAGGAACGAGAGAACCGTTGGATCAGGGCCTTATCACGCGTATCGCGCATTCGAAGGTTCGGAGTTTGAAAGGATTCATTTTCGACTTCAGGAGTAGCGAAGTGTTGAGAGCCAGGAACGAAAGAACACGCGGAATAACTTTAAGGTGGGGCCTGCGTGATTGACAGGTGGACACACGTCGCCTAGAGAAGGGATTCAACGCTCTGTTGACTTCTCGCGTCTCGGGGATTCGCGGGATAAGAGAATGAGAGCTAAACCCTTTGACTTGAGAAGTCACGAGTAGCAAGAATGCAAGAGGGAAAATAAATATCGCTTCTTGGGGGTTTGTGAAGGGAAGGTGCCAATATTTGACGCTACAACTCACGAAGTGGTGAGTTGCGAGAAGTGCAAAAGGAAGGTCAACCTTCGCTGACTTTCAAGTTTCAGAGGATCACATAAGGAAGGAACGAGAGTTCAACCTTTAAACTCATGAAGCGGTGAGTAGCGAGAGGAGCTAGTGTTTAGCCTAGCCGGTGGTCACGCACGGAGGGCGCTGACAGAAAGGAGCTATACCCATTTTGTGATCTCGGGTATCGCGAGATTGGAAAGGAGGAGTCGAGATCTTTGACTCGCAAACTCACGAGATGGTGAGTTGAGAAAAACGCCTTTGGGAGTAGGTCTTGGTCATAGTACTGTGGTCACTTGGGAGTCATGGATCTCGCGCCTAGTGTTGTTCGCACAGGGGAACTTCTGAAGGACCTATGGATCGACTGAATTGAGATTTTAGCTGGAAATCAAAAGAGGCTGCTTCAGCTCATAAAAACGAACTGAACAATTCTTAAAACCGAGAGGTCACACAGAGACTCTGTCGAGGAAGAGGTGGCATCTGCAGCCTGTGCTAAGCTCCATAGGTTTTCGGGGGCTCTGTCCCTCGAGAAAAGGAGAAACTTTATTATGTCGCAGGGGGTTTGTGACAAATTGGTATCAGAGAATGGTTACAATACTTGGCCTTCTTGGGCTCATGCACGAGTTGCACAGAAGCTCTGTTCGAAACACTCCTAAAATGAGTAACCCCCCCGTCTTAACCTTCCTAATCAAAAGAGGAAGTTAAGAATAAAAAACCCCTATTGTGTGTGTACATGTAAACATATGAATTATGTACTAGTTATAAATGAATATAAATATTGACTAACAACCAGTGTTTTTCCTTTTGCACACAAGCAGAAGATCAACCGTGGGAAATTATCAACGCTTAGTATGGTGACTCACCAAGAAGTGGGAGAAAGATTCCACAATAGAGATGAAGAGTCTGACAAAAGGAGGGAAGTAGGGACCCCTCAAGGTCTATCAGATACTGTGAGGAGCGTCATGGTCGAATTATAAAGTTGTAAGGCCGACAATGAAAGGATGATGAAAGAACAAGAAAAACAAATAGAAATTAACGCAGTTTTACTACAGAGTTTATCCGATCTACAAAGACAAATGCAGCATGAACCTGAAACTTAGAAACATGGCCATATCAGTGGCCACACTGAGAGGAGCACCACGAAAAAGGCCCACCCTAGAGGGAAAGGACAAGCGTCAGATGATTCCTTTGAGAAGGAAGCTGGCGATTTGGAGGGATCTTCTAGGAGCAGAACCAGTTCCTGTTCCCGAAAGAAACAGAAGAAGCAAAAGCCTTCCAAAGGTCAAAAATTCAAAGAATTCAGAAAAGACAAAGCACCCTCCTTCGATGGTGAAATAAAGAAGGGAGAGGAAGAAGAGGCCTGGCTGCTCGGACTAAAGAAGTATTTCAGAATCCATGACTTTTCAGAAAATATGAAAGCCCGAGTGACCACCTTCAACTTGAACGGAAAGGCTTCCATTTGGTGGGAAGACCTTAGGAATGTGAAAGAGGTTCGCGAAGAGGACCTATCTTGGGAACGGTTTGAAAAATACTTCTGAAAGAAGTATCTGTCGGAAAAATATTTCGACAAAAAGACTAAAGAGTTCTATGAACTCAAACTCGGACAACTCACTATAGAAGAATATGTCAACAAATTCCTTGATTTGTTGAGGTATGTACCCTATATCAAGGCGGAAAAGACAAAGGTGTTATCACAAAAATTTCATCTGCAAATGGTTACAAGAATTTAACATCATCAAATAGTTATGAAGTCATACATGGACCTAGATTAACACAAAATCATTCATAAAGGGTCAAAAACTATACAAAATAGTGAAAAAATGAAGGGCGCTACGAAGACACTGGGCACGCGCGCACATGCACGAAACAGAAACACAAGATTCACGCAGATGTGCATGATACACGACTGTTGTCACAAAAAGCCGCACACCTGAGAAACGACGCATTTATGAGAGTGGTCGGCCTCCCATCCACTTATGGTTCGGCTTCCAAGTTGATTTGACACTCAAATCTGGACTGGATTCGACTGGATGGCTGGTCAAAGACCTAGAAATTCCCTAATTAACCTCTTTACACACTATAAACTAGTTGAATAATAGCTCAAATGTATGCTATAAAAAGGCCATGGATACACTTCATTTTTCAAGGAATTTCATAGAAAATTTATGCTACCATTATTCTCTTGAGGACTCTTCTATCATTTCCAAGAGTATACTTGCATCATTGCTTTGGACAATCCATCTCACCCCTTGAGTGAATTAGCGAATAATTATTTTACCATTTTCATTTTCTTTTTCAAAGTTGTAAGAAGAGCTTTCTTGTGGGGGTCCAAGATCCCTCCCTTGGAGGAAGAAGGGACTCATAGTCCCCTTGCTTCTCGGTGTTTTCTTTCACTAATATCATCCTTATCATTGGTGGCATGGGTCTCATTGTTTCTTTTGTCCTTATGTCCCTATGCTTATAAATTTAGTTGTTGTTTTATTTCTTAGTTTAATTCTTAGTTGTTGTTTTATATTTCTTTTTCTAAGCCTTTTCCTTGCAGCTGTCCTGCTTAGCAAACCCAATTGAGCTTGCAAGAACCTCTATTTTTCTCACTAAGGTGACGAAAGAGGCGCAACAGATTGGAGACTCCGCTGGGGAGCGGTATCAATTTCCTACCCCATTTAGGTTTTTCTAGCTCTTCTTTTAGTTTATTTAACTTGCAGGTGAACTAACCGGCCTAAGCCAACCAGCCAATCATCCAATTCCAAGTTGAATTGGGAGAATTCCATCCAGAATTTTCATTCTCGACCATGTGTCACATGTGTGTGGGTTTTTAGGCCCACACACGCGCATCGTGTGCACATGTTCTCAAGTCACGGTTCTATTCTGTGCACGTGCGCTTTTTAATTCTTTTATGTCTGCACACATGTTCTCTGTGCGCCTCTGTCTCCACTGAGACCCACGCTTCTGTGCAAAAAATCACATTGTAAAGTTGTTGAGATGTGGTGAAGGCCATTAGCCTTCTTAAAAATGATTTCAAACATGTTTTAAAGCTGCAACACACATAGTCCCCTTATCATATAAAGGGGTTAGTCAAAACACATAGGCACTTAGGGGTTAAAATCAATCTCCTCTTTTGCTTTCATTTTCGCCACATGGATGGCTTGTTTTGACTCATAATATAAGTTGGAAATCATTTTTAATCACATTTAACTTGCATTTGGACTAGAAGTTGGATAACAATCGCTTAGTATGCTCTTCTCTCACGCATTCAAGCGACCTTGAGAATCAGAAAAAGATTGTGAAACGATTTCATCTCCCTTACAAAGAATAAAACCTTTAGGATATGACAACTACCCTTCTTGGGACTCCTCTTAGTTTATTTTTTCAAAAACATCTTAATATTGTAATGGACCCATACATGCCCACATGCTACAAAGATAGGATAGTGTTGAAATTTTCTTTCTTAGATCAAATCACTAGGGAAGTTTAAGGGTTTTGTAATGGGCCCATACATGCCCACATGATCAATCTAGGATAGTTTCAAAGATTTTCTTAGATTACATCACAATAGGGAGTTAAAGGGATAGTAACGAACCCACATGTTCACATGCTAGCTTCCTAGGAAATTTTGAATTACGCAAGGTTGTACGAAAGGCACTTAGTTAATTAGGTAATCAACACTTGTAAGGACCAAGCGAGTCCACATGTAGCAAGGTGACATCTAATTCACTAAAAATTGGCACACTTTCACTCACTCACAAAATTCACTTATCACTCACATCGCTTCTTCTTGAAACGTGGAGGTCAAAGTAAGTTTCCTCCAAAGGGATTCCAAAAACACCCGACCCTTTTCTTGACAAAAGTATCCACTCCCATTTTAAATTCAATGTGGTTGGTTCACACCCCCAACCTCTCAAACCAACTACATCTAAATTTTTTCTAAAAACTCACTAAGTTTTCCTCTACAGAAGGTGCCAAAAGAAATTTTTTAGTCTAGGTAGGATTGCGGGGATAGGCATCCAAATAACTCCTCGTTATCTGGTTCTCACATTGTCAAAACCATAGAAGTTGTCAAATAGGGAACTAAAAATCCTCCAAGTCAAGTGTTCCTAACACCATAAGGCAGGGAGATACCCGTGAAAGGTTGAAGGCCGAGGTCTAGTTGTTTTGTGAGTCCCCTCTTGAGGCACCCACCTCTTGGATGGGATCCAGCCCGTGACCCATTTCTTAGGTAGAAAATCTAAATGCCACACTTTGACCGAGGTACCTAGTGACCAAATTTTAGGACATCTACCCAGGTGGCAATTGTGGGCTGCAATTGCACCTTGATTGGATTTTGTGTGGCTATTGGGAAATATCGCTAGCTCTTTCATGATATGCCCCCTTTACCCCTCATTATAACCAATTACTTCATCCTTCACTAGTTTCTCTTCCGATGACTTCAGACCCCACTGTTGAGTACTATTGGAAGGTCCAATGCTATTTGAGAGGAAGAACGTTAGGTCTTCTAGGACACAAGCATTTGTTTTCTTTTTGATTCCCCATGCAGACAAAACCCACTTATCCACATATATGATTCTTTTTCAAAAAAATTTATGTATGATGCACTTCTGACTACATTTTGATTTGGATATATATATTGTGTAAAGTTCAAAATTTTGCAACAAAAGGCTCTTGTTTCTTTATTACTCTCACCACCATTTTCACACATTCACTTAGCTAGTCGGACATCATAGGGGACCCATAGAATCCCTATCATTCCCGACTCTTGCTAAACCTCCCTCATATCTTAGGGGGAGTGTTTGGTCTTTCCCACTCATCGGCACCACCTTCACACACTCCTGTGAGTGATACTATTTTAGGATCATCTTTGCTTTGATCAACATTACTTGGGCCCACTTCCCAAGCCCCATCATCCACTTGCTCTCCTTTACATGGAAATGGAGGACCAAATTCCTCTCAAGGGGGAAGTACCAACCCACCTAGCCCCCCTCAAGGGTTAGGTTCACAACACACTCACACCATAGCTGGAGCTACCCCTCCCCCCCCAATACAGGTGCCATATTTTTCCTCTCTCAACATAATGGATCTAAGCAAACTCACCAATGATCCTATATTGCATGACCCCACATGGCCTGCAATGCCCACCAAACTACCTTCAGACATACCCAAGTTTGAAGGGAAGGCAGGCGATGACCCTGCCAACCACGTCATGACTTTTCACCTATGGTGCTCTTCCAACAGCATTATGGATGATTCCATCAGACTGCGATTATTTCAACACACACTCACTGGCCCATCAGCCAAATGGTATGTAGATAAAAAATCAAGGTCCCATGCGACTTTTGAATCCATGGCCAAAGCATTTTTGACCTTCTTCCAATTACCAATCCACCACGACAATGGTCTGGAACTACTCTCTAATTTCAAACAAACCTTAGCCACACATATCGCTGATCACATTCACGAGTGGCGTAGGCAATGTAGTTTGTGCAAAGCAGAAACCACCAAACAACAGTGTCTTGATTAGTTTCTTAGATCACTTATCTCTCTCCTCGGTAAGGATGTAGCTTCCACCTTCCCTCAATCTGAAGAGGCATCCATCAGTAAGGCTCAACAGTATGAACTCATTTATGCATAGTCAGGGTACTTATATACTGTACTTCCTGATCTCCCAAAACCTGTGCCATTTTGCCAAGACAAACCTGGGATGTCTCACTCAGCAGACAAACTGATTGGTAACACCACTCACCATGGTCCACAACCCCAACAACCACCAATGTATGGAACACCTCAATACCCACTATCATATGAGGGCACTTCTTATTACCCCCCACCCCCTTATCAACAACCATACCCTGTTGCTATGCCTCCACCCATCATTGGGCCACCGCTGGCACCCCCCATACACCCACCTATTCAATCGAGTTCTGGTACCCCGTCTACCTCAGCTTATAGTACTAGCGAAAGCACCACACCTTCCTATGTACCTTACGGATCGTTACCCCCCCAAAATCCATACTTTTCTTTTCTTGGTCCCCCACAACCCATGGCTCCCCCACATCCACATGCTGGGGTGAATTTTGTTCAACCCTCTCCCATTCAACAATATCAAAATTTCGAACAACTAAATATGGAAAATCCGACCCATCCGTCGAACAATGCCAAAAATAAAGGATGAAACAGGAACAACAACAACCCAGGTCAAGGCGGGAATCAACCCCAACAAAACCAACCTACTGGGGGCAACCAGAACCAAGGGAATCAGAACCCCCAAGGTGGAAATAATAATAGGCGTCAAGGGAGAAATAACAATACTGTTAAAACCAACTTCCCTTGTTCCCTTTGCAGTGAGTTCAATCATTACACTCACCATTACCCCCAAATCGCTGATTTCAAATGGTTGAAAGACTCAGGCAGTCTACCCCATCCTCCAACACCACCTGCCCCTTAGCAGACACCACAACAATATGTGCAACAACCCCCCCCTACGTTGCTGCAGAACCCAATCCCACATCAAGGTGTGATAAATACCCAACAAGAAACGCAACATTCCCCACCTCAGGTGGGACAGTACCTCAACCCAAAAATTCCAGCAAATCGCACGATCCTCCTCACTAGTGAGGAAGAAATCCTTTTGCAAACACATAACCACCAGTATCATGCACCCGCTGAGTCTCCTCCCATCTCTCCAGAGACAAACCCTGCATCGATGGGACCCCCATTAGTGATCCCTCGCCCTAACACAGAGCCACCTCTTCACATCCCTCGCATCCCATTACGCAAGAATGTCCACAACCCACAGGCTAGGGAAGCTCATAATTATAGTTTGGTTGATGACTTAGCACAATCCTCGATTTCCATGTCAGTCTTAGAAGTTCTTCAAACTTGTCCCACTCAATGAAAATATTTACTTTCCACCTTGGGGGAAGTCGACCCAGTAGATACTCGACTCATTACATTTGATCTCAACAGTGGAGAACCTTGCCTTCCCACCATGATCGCTTTTCAAATCCCAGTAAAAATACGGAACATCACAGTTCATCAGTGTATCATCGATGCAGGTGCATCTACATGCATTATGTCCAAATCAGTATGGCAAAAACTTGGTTTCCCTGAACTCATACCCTTTGCCATTACCTTACAAGCTTACGATGGATGACCATCATCTCCTGAAGGGATCTTCCAAAATGTCCCCGTAGAACTCGGGGGCAAGACTATTCTCATCGACATTGAAGTTATCGATGCCCCACTCGATTATAATATCCTGTTCGGTCGTAGCTACATGTACGCTATGAAGGCAGTTGCCTCTTCCACCTTTCGGACAATGATGTTCCCCCACAATGGGAAGATTGTTACCATTGACCAAGTCTCACATTATGAGCCTAACCCATCTGCCAACATCGATAACATTGTTCCCCTCATCCATACGAGTCATGATGCATACCCACTCATTGAGATGGGTCCTGGAATTTTCAAAGATCCATCATTGTTAGGAACTTACCATGGAGCACCACCACTCCTTCATCCTTCCAATCAAGTATGCATCGTGTCATCTAATGGAACTAACACCGAGGATACCCTTCCTCTTAGGGAGGCTTCTATCATTTCTTACGTCCCACTAGTCGCAGAATTTCCCCCTCACAAGCCTCCTATGAACTCGTCGACCCCACTAGTCCACGATTCCACCTCTCCCCAAGGACATATCCCAGTTTTGGAGACAGTTCCCCAAGACATCACTCAAATCCCCTTATTTTACCCTCCATCGGGCATCGAAGCTTTCCAGGTAGCCGCAATGCTCTCCCTCCCTAATATGGTGTTAGCAATTCTAGTTTGGTATTTACATCCACCCGAGATGGTCCCTTGACCATCTCTTCCCCCCCAAACAGAAGGAATCCCAATGATGATTCCCATACTTACTCCCACCATACCCTCTACACCCCCACTCACTAACTCCCCTGCCCCAGCTGGGGGCAGGAGAAAGAAGAAGGATCCCACAGATCCACTTCCTCCGTGCATCCAACCTCCTTGCGCACTATGTGAGAAAGATGGACACCAAACCAACAATTTCCCATCCCTACCAGAGTTACAGAATTTGATTCCACTCAATCAAACTCCCTCAACACTCGCCATTACTGTCACTACCACCCCCCATTCAAATAGTAAAGGGTTGCGAACCAAATTCGTTTGCGCTATATGTTCAAAATATGGCCATTATACCCACCATTGCCTAGCATTACCACGCTTTCGGTAGACATTAGCCGTAGTACACCAAAGCTTCCAAAGCAACCCCAGTCCCACTACATCATCCTTACCAAACATCACTGACATCTGTTATGTCACCACTTCAGTCAATGAACGTATGAGATGCCCTTGCTCTCTATATGAATCATTAGATCATTTTACATACCAGTGTTCTATGATCATTGAATACAGGCAACGCCAATTGACTTTGCTTCATACACCCACAGAGTCGATAGTTGACCTTACCTTGTCACTAGAGGTTCTTCATGTCATTTCTCCCAAACCCAAGGCCCTTCCAATGCCTCCATGGTTCTTAGATGACTTATCTGAGGATTCACCCCCCAATCCCCCCAACTCTCCCACGCATTTTCCTATGGAAATTTTACACCCAACTACCACGGTTACTCCTCAGTACTTCAATATTTGGTTTATGTCAGGTGAACCATCACCATCTCCTTCCATTGTTCCCCCTGCTTCTTCATCACCAAGGAGCAGCCACACGACAATAGTCACCAATATCACTCTTCATGACCCCTTGTATTCCTGTCACTTCCACTGTGATGAGGAAATACTTGAAGAGTTAAACAACCCTGACTACCCATGGGATGTGCTACACCACAACACACTCTTCTTTCCACAGGAATCCTCCATGCCTCCTAACCAACACCCCATCTACGCGGTCGAAACAAAGGATTTTATCCCATCGGGACCTATCGACTGGTTCAAAAACCCCATTCCTGCCCCTGATGCTTTTGAAGAAGGAAATATGGCCAACATCTCCCTGGCCATTAAAATCGACATTTCCATAAAAAATGGTGTCATCGAGGAAATCACTATTGGAGCTGCTTACACTTCTCAAGAAATCACTACCTATAAAGCCCTCTTACAGGAATATCAGGATATTTTTTCCTGGTCATACACAGAAATGTCTGGCCTTGATCCCTCTATCGTCAAACATCGCATCGACACCTGGCCCAACATTACACCAGTTCGTTAAAAACAACGACCACTACACCCATCCAAAGAAGCAACCATCAAAGCCGAAATTGACAAATTACGCACTGCTGGGTTCATTTACCCCATTGCCTATACATCATGGGTTTCAAACCCTGTACCCATTAACAAAAAACAGGGCACTATCCGCGTCTGGACGGACTTTCGTGATCTCAATCACGTGTTTCCCAAAGACAACTTTCCAACGCCTTTCATCGATCAAATTATCGACGACTGTGCAGGCCACGAGGCTCTATCCTTCATGGACGGTTTCTATGGTTATAATCAAATTCAAATTCACCCAGTTGATCAGTACAAAACTGCATTCACTATCCCTTGGGTTACTTTTTCATATCATCTCATGCCTTTTGGCTTAAAGAATGTTGGCGCAACTTTCCAATGGGCTATGACATACATTTTTCACGATCTGGCTCATATCATCCTCACATACTTGGACGATCTCACAACTTGATCCAAGAAACGCACCCAACATCTTGATTCTTTTTGAATCATCTTCCAATGGTGTCATCAGTACAACATTTGCTTGAATCCCCTCAAGTGCATTTTCTGTGTCACCGCAGGGCACCTCTTCGACTTCATCGCTTCTCAAAGCGGTATTACCGTGGACCCCCTCAATGTCCAAGCTATCACCGAAATTCCACCTCCCCAGAATTTACGTCAACTTCAGAGCCTACAAGGCAAGGCTAACTTTCTACGGTGATTTGTCCCCGACTATGCCATTCACGTACACGGTTTCCTCCGCTTACTATGTCACGACATCCCATTTCACTAGGATGAACATGCCCAAGAGTCATTTGATGATCTTAAAATGGTGCTCTCCAAAGCCCCTTTAATTAGTTCACCTGACTACAATTGTGATTATATCCTCTATGTATCATCATCAACTATTTCAGTAGCAGGAGTTCTCGTTCATCTAGGTGAGGACAATCATGAGCATGTCATTTATTACATTAGTAAAAACCTCTCAGGGCCACCCTTGAAGTATAAACACGAAGAGAAATTAACTCTGGTAATCGTCCTCGTAGTCCAGAAACTGCGTCACTACATTCTGCTTCGCACAACCAAGGTTGTAGTAGATTCCAACCTGATGCAATACTTGCTCAGTCATCAGAAAATTAATGGAAAATTTTCTCGATGGATCGTTATCCTTCAGGAGTAGGATCTTTAATTCTCAACACCCAAGAGCAAGAAATCCCTCGTTCTCGCCGAACTTGTCACGAACCTCCCCTCTGACACTACCAGTGACCCCATCAATACCGACTTTCCCGATGAACACCTCTTTTACATCACTTCGGATGATCCTTGGTACGACGACCTCCTTGTCTACCTATGAACTCAAAATTTCAGTAACCACCTTTCATAAGATGATCGTCATCATATTCACCATCAGGTCCCCCACTACCTCCTCATCGAAGACATCCTATACCGGTGAGGAGTCGACACCATTCCTAGTCGATGCCCGACCATTGACGAGGCCGATAGAGTCTTGAATGACTTCTACAACGACGCATGTGGGGGCCATCTTTCGGGAATATCGACTGCTCAGAAGATTATCCGAGCAAGTTACTTTTGGCCTACCTTGTTTCACGATTGCATTCACGCCATGAAATGATGTGAGCAGTGTCAGCTTTATGGCAACAAATCCCGAGAACCACCTGCTCTTCTTCATCCAGTCATCACTGCCAGCCATTTTTTTAAATGGGGCATCAACTTCATGACTTGTAATCCCCCCTCCAGGAATGGTCACAAATACATTGTTGTCGCAGTCGATTACTTCACCAAATGGGCAGAAGCTATGCCTACCTTCAACAACACCACTGACACCATAGCTCGGTTTTTCTTTAACCACGTCATATCTCACTTTGGAGTACCACTCCAACTTGTTTCCGATCATGGGAAACACTTCAAGAATGAGATTTTCATCGAACTCTCATCTCAATTAGGATTCTCTGATGATTTTGCCTCACCATATTACCCTCAGTATAACAGACAGGTCGAAGCAGTTAATAAGGTCCTCAAGACTATGTTATAGCACACGGTTAATAAACATAAGACCAATTGGCATCATATGTTATTTTTCGCGCTATGGGCTTACCGTATGGTTGTGAAAACAACTACTAGTTTTACACCATTTCATCTAGTCCATGGGGTTGAGGCCACTCTTCCCATCGAGTGAAAAATTCTCACCCTACGCACTACAATTGAGATATTACCTGACACTACTCCAATGGAGCAGCGCTTGCTGAACTTAGAGTATCTGGATGAAGATCGTCAATCTTCATTACAGAACAATGAGGCAGCTAAAAAATGATCAAAGGCTATCTTTGATCAACATGTCAACCTTCGCTCATTTCATGAAGGTGACCTCGTCCTGGCTTACGATATCCCTCATGATACCTTTGGCCATGAAAAATTCGAGTCACCATGGCATGGCCCATACATTATCCAACATTTCCTCACCAAAGGTGCATACATCCTGGCCTCTCCCGAATGCCTCTCTCTCAAAGAACCCGTCAACGGGTTGTATTTAAAGAAATTTTATGCTTAAACGTAATCATTCTACTTTAGGTTATTTCTTTTATAATGTTTCTAATCATTTTTCCATCCCTCATGTCTAAAATCTCATTTGTGATATTGACAGATGCTTCCTCCACTAGCCTACCACATCGGTTACACCGATGACGCTAGTCGTTGGACGCAAAATCTTGCTTCGGCCGCTTGGGCTCTCTACACCCCCCCACATGAAATGCTCCATTCGAGCGGCATATGTTTGGGTTCAACAACCAACAACCAAGTTGAATACACTGTCGTCATTGGTCTCCTGGCCTATGCCCAACATCATCGTATTCGTCACCTTAGCGTCTTCCTTGACTCTCAACTAGTGTTTCTCCAACTCAACAATGTCTAACACGTATCCGATCCTTGCCTCTTTCGCAAATACCTGCAAGTTAGACTGTTATCTCGACATTTTGATTGCATTGCATTTACACATATTCCAAGACAATTGAATCAAATTACAGATAACCTAGCTAATATTGTGTTAGACTGGCATATATCACATCAAGCTACCTCTACACATACATAAACATATCAACAACCTATCATACAATATATAGATTAGACATCATCAATACATTAACAAAACACATGTAAACACCACATAGATCTCAACATGTATACTCATGTGTATATAAAAAGGTCCACAGTGCCATCCAAATGTTTACATACAAAAATACAAGTATCCGTAGGCCAGTGAAGCACCTCGGTACAAAATGGGCTCACTAGCCTATATACAAAAATACATCAATACATAGAGCACCCCTTAAGGTGCCTCTAGATCACCATCGCCTGCCCCTCCCTCAAGCGGTGGTTTCCCACCCCCTACTGGTCCGTCCTACCCTGGAGGTAGTCGTCTAGTCATCGCAACACCAGCTATTGCTGCCCGTCGTACCACGACCCACCATGGCGGAGAAATCCCCACACAATGCTCTAAGATGCGCTCATCCTAGATGCGCGACCACGTGCCCTCAGGCACGCCCTATAACACTGCCTCTAGGCGACGGCGTATGTCCTCAAAATCTACTCCGGCATCCGCCGGAGGAGCGTGTGATGGCCTAGCACTAGGGTCATCAAACTGGCGTCTCCTCGCTGCTCTCTTCGGTTCAACTGGTCGTGCTATGGCATCCTCAAACCGATGTCTCTCTTCAACATGCATCCCTCCCCGCGACAGTCTCTTCGGCTCCTGACGAGCTAACGCTCTCTGCAACTCCACCTCGCGCCCACAAGGTGCCACATCTGCACATACAAACAAGAAACAGATAGTATTAACATCTATATCATATACATATGTCATGCTCTCTCAAACAAAAAACATATATATCAAAATCATCAACATACCTCGACGGTCAAAAACCTCCCCTTGAGGCAACACCATGTCCCGATCCTCTCGGAAGCAACCCCGGCATAAGGGTACTGCAATATCACCTGTGGCATCTATCGCCACACGTGCACTGCCTTAGCAGTAAAGAAGTGGCCGCCCTCGCCACCACCATGGCGAAGCAAAACAGTCAACCATTTCTCTAGTCATGACTCTCATGCCCCAGGCGCACCCAATAAAATCCTTGGGCGCTGCTTTCACACGGTTTGTAGGAAGGGTTTAGGCAGCTTGAGTCAAGGCTTAAAACTGGCGTAACAAGATCTTCCCCACCCACTGTCACCTCGATGGGGAGCTCTTTCTATTTAGGATGGCTAGTCCAAGGGAGATGTCCCTAAGCAATCTGGGTTAATGAAGGGCTAAAGGTATAATGGATCAAAGTGAGAGATTCCCTTTCACAGATTACTGCCAAAGATGAGATAGTTAAGAAGAATATGTTCCACTGGATGGCACCTGTTTGCGAGACAAGACAAATAAACTAGAATATGTGCTGCAGTGGGTTAGTACTTCAAAGCATTAATGACTATCTTCAAATATATATATGAGTAATGATCAAATGCTATTATTG
>ML778272.1:712974-725326 GCA_009831015.1 Picea engelmannii | reverse complement strand
GCTTTTACCCCCTGGGCCTTTAGCCCCTTATTCCCACAAGACAAGATGTACCCTGGAAGGTCATCCTAATGGCCAGACTAGGGGAATGGGATGGATGAGCGGGATATAAGATGGAAAAGTGATAAGATGGTGGGAGCAGACGATGGCTCTGTAAACCCCCCTTGGTGGCTAACCAATACCCATGAATACCGGCTTGCTAAGTTTCCCCATCAATCACCCCAACAATTGTCAAGAATATTAGTGTAAGATCCAAGCAGTCATCCGAAATGAAAGGAACCTAATGCATACATAAGAAGGTTATAACGATCAAATACGACACATACCATAATACCTTGGACCAATTACCTCATGGAGCAAGAGTCCGCTCCGATGCAAAACCAGGCCAGTAGTGATGGAAGCTGGTACTGCTGGTAGGATGAGTCTGGCCGAGGAGAAGAAAGATGGGCCCTCCAGGGCTATGCTCAAGTCACTCCTACTCTCGGTATTCCATGTCTAGGACCATGTGGGCCTCGAGACATGATCTCCTAGTTATCCCTAGATATCGGGGATAACAGGCGCAACATAGGTACCCTCTCTAAAAACCAGGCCACCAGGATGGACCCGAAGGCAAACTCTCCAGTATCCATGGACCGACAGTGGTCCATCTGCCCTACCATCCTGGCATGCAACATAAGCCCCTAGGCAAAGTGCTCACTGTCCAACACTCTCTCCATCACAATCAGCTGGCCACCATTGATCTGTTGCGTAGCCAGGGACCCATAAACTCTCACAATGCTCACGATAGTGACGGAGATAAAGTTAAACCCCAGACAGTATCTCCGGCCAACTATCACTAGCGACACATCCCTCGATAAAACCGGCTCTGCTGGTAAGGGCGTTCCTCGAAACGGGAGCCCAGTCGAAAAGTACACATCCTCCACCACAGTGAAGGCAATCTGCTCTCCCTGCACTATGAGACAATGCAGGTCTGGACTCCACATCCAGATAAGGAACTACAAGAGATACTCCTACGCCTGTATCAACAGGCACTCAAAGAACTTCAGCAGCCCACAGTCTCGCACGTACACCTGGCTCCTCAATAGCCACGGTGTCTCACAGTTGGGACCAATCCCTCTCTCACCAACCAACCAGCATCGTGCACAAAGCTCACCTGCAACCACATAAACCAATCCTAAGTCAGCCAAATGGACCATCAACAACATCAAAAAGATAATTTTTACACCCGTCAACCTTGCCTCCAAGGCGTGGCTATTTAACCCACAGGCGCACACATGTGTGCGCCTGTTCACTCCATAGGCGTGCACGTATGCGCGCCTGTTCACTGCACAGGCATGCTCGGAGGCATGCCTGTCCATCCTTTAGGTGTGCATACGTGCACGCCTGCTCAACTTACAGCCATGCTTTAGAGCGCGCTTGTCCAATACACAGTCGTGCACACATGCGCAACTGTGTAGCCGACAGGCACGCACATAGTATGCGCCCTTTACCCCCTTACCAGCACCCCCATTCATGCCTATCTGGTGGGTAGGCACGCATATGTGCGTGCCTACTTCCAGATCACCCGTGGACGTGGGGCCCACGCTCACCAAACCCTCTGTACGACCCTCTGTATAGCCCCTACCCAAAAAAATGAAACCCTAATTCTATGTAGGATGATCATACCACTAACCTAAAGCTTGTTGGTCCTCGATCAGATGCCTCATCCTCCCAGAATCTCCAAATTTCCTCTGAATACTTCGCATCCAGTCACTATAGCAGCAAGTACAAACGAGGTGGCAATGTGGGCCCTACAACTATATATAGGCCTTTTCACCAAACTTCTACTCACCATTCCGGGAGCTCCGGGTGTCCATTTCTCAATCCATCTTCAGCCATGGGATCAACATCCTATCGTCTACATCACGATAGTCCCTGGGGCTCTTTTCATCCCGAGCCCCTGGGACGCCATTTTTCATACCCTAACTAGGTACGCATGCGCATATTGGAAATTATCAAATGCATGCTCATATATTCGATTCTCTTCAGATATTGTTCACGTCGGGTATTTGGTTTTCATGTGTGCAGGTACTTGGTCATCATACATCAACACAACCCCTTCAGGTATATACTCAGCATTGGCATGTAGTCATTCCCTCTGAATATCACTTACATTTCCAGTCACACCCTCTGGCATTTGCCTCTTGGATCCCCATTTCTGGCTCTGCAGTACCAACACCTCCATTTGCATCTTTGGTACTGTCACTCGGTAGCACTCTTACCCACATGAGTTGTCCCATTCATAGCACCCTTTTGCACTTTTGAAACTCATGTTTTTTTTCAAAACCCTTTAGGGATGGGAGTCTCGATAGTCTTACATCATGTTGTGAATCAACCACATACTCCTTCTCCTCATTTTGCTAGCTTTCCCGATGGACTCCCAGATTATCTCTTCACAGTTCTATATTTGGACTGCACCTCCACAGTATCATGAACCCTCCATTTCATCCACAATCAGTTTGCCCATCTGCAAATTTTCCTTTAGTTCACTTACCTCATACAGAAACCCATCCATGGCCCCCCCACCCTCCACCATTTCTCCGAGAAAATTGTGCCCTCCCCAGGCCAACCATATCACATTGGGGCACCCATTTTTGTATTTGTACACTTATCCCAAAATTATTCTTTATTTATTGTACAAACACCTTTGTTTCCAATAGTTACATTACCTTTTCATCATCACCTTGGGTGACCTTCTTCCCTTTTTTGGCAAAACGCAACCAATGTCACCCTTGGTTGGGGCACTACTTATCATTTACCCTTGACGACATCATCCATATCTTCAAAGTACCCCACAGGCCACTTATCTCTTCCCTTTGAGTTTATTCATTTTGTCCCACCTCTAACACAGCTTATCCCCTGTCTTGTTATCCCCCTGACACTCGACCTTGTTGAATGGTTGCAACCACTTTTACCTCACATATACTCCAACCAAGGGCAGTCTTGAGTCTTCCTACATCTTGACTTCGTCCATGTACCTCCTCCACTTCCTAACCTCACCTAGTAGATTTCACGAAGCCATTTTCTTTTGGGAGTCGCATCCCCCTTTTTGTCGACATCAGCACAGTTTTCCAGAAGGGCGACGGTATTTTGATTCTCATTACCCATCCAATGAGAGATCTTGGATGGCACAGGGAGAACCACAATTTCTCCCTGCTGTCATTGACCCCCATAACATTCAATGTCAACACTTTCTCATGTTACGGTGGGTCTTACTTTGCGACTATTGCATTTAGTTCTTTTACTTGCCTAAGAACTCTGAAGTTGGTTGGGCTATCAATACCTATAGAATCCGTGATACTTCTTATAGCTGTCACTGCCTACTATTCAGAGTATGTTCATCCACAAAATTGTGTTCTGCCTTTATCACAACCACCCCCGAGGGTGCTGCAGTTGTATACACCAACACTTCACTCCTCTTTTTGAGTTACATGACATGAGCATGGGGCATGCTTGCCTCGTTTGTAGATAGTTTATTTTTTACACACCTCATGGAAGGTTGGGTTCTACCGGTTCCTTTTTCCCTCCAACGGATTGCTCTGGACGATCCCACTATTGCTCTCTCTTACAACATCACTCTCAGTAGAATAAACATTGATGGATTTCATCTATACATATGCTCCTAACCTCATCCATCAAGGGGCATCTATTATCACTAAAATTTCATCCGCAAATGGTTGCAAGAATTCAACATCGTCAAATAGTTATGAAGTCATCCATGGACCTGAATTAACACAAAATAATTCATAAAGGGTAAAAAACTATACAAAATAGTGAAAAATTGAAGGGCGCTATGAAGACACTGGGCGCGCACGCACATGCGCAAAACAGAAACGCAAGATTCACGCACATGGACACGATGCGCGACTGTTGTCGCAAAAAGCCGTGCACTTGAGAAACGACGCATTTATAAGTGTGGTCGGCCTCCCACCTACTTCTGGTTCAGCTTCCAAGTTGATTTGACACTCAAATCTGGACTGGATTCGACTCGATGGCTGGTCAAAGACTTATAAATTCCCTAATTAGCCTCTTTACACACTACAAACTAGTTGAACAATAGCTCAAAGGAATGCTATAAAAAGGCCATGGATACAATTCATTTTTCAAGGAATTTCATAGAAAATTTATGCTGCCATTATTCTCTTGAGGACTCTTCTATCCTTTCCAAGAGTATACTTGCATCATTGCTTTGGACAATCCATCTCACCCCTTGAGTGGATTAACAAATAATTCTTTCACCATTTTCATTTTATTTTTCAAAGTTGTAAGATCTTACTTGTGGGGCTCCAAGAGCCCTCCCTTGGAGGAAGAAGGGACTCATATTCCCCTTGTTTCTCAGTGTTTTCTTTCATTAATATCAGCCTTATCATTGGTGACATGGGTCTCATTGTTTCTTTTGTCCTTATGTCCCTATGTTTATAAATTTAGTTGTTGTTTTATTTCTTAGTTTAATTCTTAGTTGTTGTTTTATATTTCCTTTTCTAACCCTTTTCCTTGGAGCTCTCCTTCTCAGCAAACCCATCTGAGCTTGCAAGCACCTCTATTTTTCTCACTAAGATGACAAAAGAGGCACAAAAAAAGGTGCAATTCTTCATCAGTGGACTACCTAAGGACTATCAGAATAGAATTGAGTTTGATGAGCCAAAGACTCTATAAGGCACTATTCAAAAGGCAACCTATTGTCATGAATAGTTTGGGCATCGAGCAGAACCTTGCGAAGGATGGAAACAAAAAAATAGTTCAAGATTTCAGAAAAAGGGAATTAAATCCCTAGGATTTAAGAACTATAAGAAGAACCCAAGAATGAGCTTCCCAGCCTGCAGCATGCACCAGTAGAATTTCCCCTCCTTGAGCGGAAATAAAACTTATGGACCCATATAGGGGAAGACTGATAACCCAATGAGAGAACCTATGAAATGTTGGGGTTGTGGAGAAGAACATCTCCTGAGAGACTATCCACACTGACAACAGAATAGTCAGAGAATTTATAACATACAGGAAGCTACTACCGTCAATGATGTGGCCAGGAGTGTGCCACGAATTTATGTAGCCTTGGATAATAACCAAGCTGACCACTAAGCTTCAATAGTGGAAATAGAAGGTATGATTTCCAACCATCTAGTGTTTGTTTTAATTGACCTTGGTTCAAATTTCAGTTATATAGCCCCTAAAGCTATTGATAAGTGTAAACTACAGCCACAAAAACATACCAAGCCATGGTTGGTACAGTTGGCCACTAGCACCAAAAGAAGGGTAGCAGAGGTTATACCAGCCTGCCAATTGATGTTGGGTAAATTACCCACCCAAACAACCCTTAACTTATTACCCCTAGGATCGTATGATCTGTTGATTGGTATGGACTGGCTAGCTGCCCATAAATCTAGATTGGACTATTACCACAAAACCTTAGAATGTGTAAGTAACAAAGGGAAAAAGATAACCCTTCAAGGGATCCAAAAACCTTTTTTGGTGAGACAAATATCATCTGTGCAAATGATAAAGTATTGTCGAAAGGGATGTACCCTATATGCAATATAGGTGTTGAAAAGAATCGAAGGTGACAAACCAAGCCCTGATGATCACCCTATCCTGAGAGAATATAGAGATGTGTTTCTGGAAGAGGTATCGAGTTTACCTCCGAGAAGGGACATAGACTTCTCGATAGAACTTGCACCGGGAGCGGTGTCGGTATCTAGGACACCCTACCGGATGAGCACACCTGAGTTTGTTGAACTCAAGATTCAAATAAAAGAAATGATGGATAAAGGCTATATTTGACCCAGCGTGTCTCTGTGGGGAGAAGCAGTCATGCTCGTGAAAAAGAAGGATGGTACCCTTATACTGTGTATAGATTATAGGAAACTCAATAAGGTAACCATAAAGAACAAGTACCCCTTTCCCAGGATCGATGACTTGTTCGATCAATTGGGGGGTGCGTCTATTTTCTCAAAGATTGATTTGAGGTCGAGATACCATCAAGTCCGAATCAAGTGTGAAGACATCCATAAAACTACCTTCCAAATGAGGTATGGTCACTATGAGTTTGTGGTGGTGCCATTTGGGTTGACCAATGCCCCTGCCACGTTTATGTGCTTGATGAACAATGTACTCAGCAAGTTCCTAGACAAATTTGTGACTTTTTTTATTGACAATATATTAATTTACTCCAAGAACAGAAAAGAGCACGAAGAGCATCTTAGACTTATGTTGCAAGTGCTAAGAGAACATCATCTCTATGCCAAATTTAGAAAATGTGAATTCTTCCAGAAGCAAATACATTACTTAGGCAATGTTCTCTCTGAAGAAGGAGTAGCGGTAGACCCTGACAAAATCAGGTCTATCGTAGAATGGCCTACCCCAAAGGATGTTTTAGACATCAGATCCTTTATGGGACTAGCAAGATACTATAGGAGATTTATAAAAGGATTCTCCAAGATTGGTTGTCCAATCACTGCCCTCCAGAAGAAGGGGACAAAATTCATGTGGGCATAGAAATGTGAAGAAAGATTTCAAACCCTGAAACATCTACTGACCCATGCACCCATGTTGAAAATCGTCAGTCCAAAAGTTGACTTCCTTATGTGCACAGATGCATGTAAGGAAGGGCTCGGAGGAGTCCTTATGTAGAAAGGAAGTGTGATCTACTATGAATCCCAAAAATTGAATGAGCATGAAGTCAACTATGTGACCCATGATCTAGAACTAGCTGCTATAGTGCATGCCTTGAAAATGTGGAGGCATTACCTCCTGGGAAGAAAAATTGTACTTATGACAGATCACTGTGAATTGTGATATCTGTTTGATCGACCAAAGATCAATGCTAGACAAGCTAGGTGGATGGCCCTCCTTAGCAAGTTTGATTTTGAAATCAAACACATTAAAGGAAAGGAAAATAGGGTGGCCGATGCCCTTAGCAGAAGTATGAAAAAAATTCACCTGGCAGCGGTGAGCACCTGCAAGACAGATGTCAAAGAAAGAATAAGAAATACACAAGAAACAGATCCCTTCGTCCAGACCGTGACCATGTACCTATAGCAAGAACCCGTCGGAGTAAAATATGAAGGCCATCAAATGATCGGAGGTCTGATCACTTACAAAAATAGATTTAATATTCCAGATTGTGATGACTTGAAGAGGTTCATTATGGATGAGCTACATAAAAGACCCTACTCAGGTCATACAGGATACCAGAAAATGATCACTGCCACCAGAAAACAATTTTTTTGGCTTGGATTGAAGAAAGACATAGCCGAGTACCTATCCAAATGCATAGAGTGACAACAGGTTAAAGCAGAACATCGACACCCAGCAGGATTATTGCAACCTTTACCAATCCTAGAATGGAAATGGGAAACCATCTCCATGGATTTCATCACTGGATTACCAACCTCAACCAAACAGAATGACACGATTATGGTGGTGGTGGATAAATTGAGCAAGTCTTCTCACTTCATCCCCGTCAAGTCAACCTGCAAGGAAATCGATATCGCACAGGTATTCATGAAAGAGATATTCAAATTGCATGGTATGCCAAAAGAGATCGTGTCTGACAGAGACACAAAATTTATTTCCAACTTTTGGAAATCACCGATGGCCGGTTTAGAGACCAATTTGTTATTTAGCACCGCCTATCACCCTCAAACCAATAGAAATATAGAAAGAGTGAATCAAATACTAGAAGATATGTTAAGGATGCATGTAATACATCAACCCAAGAAGTGGGAAGACAACCTGCCACTGGTAGAATTCACCTACAACAATGGCTACCAAGCATCCTTAAGGATGAGTCCCTTCGAAGCCTTCTATAGTAGACCGTGTAACACTCCAGTCAGCTGGAGTAATCCCGTAAACATGATTTATTTTGGACCCGACATGTTGAAAGAAATGGAACAATGGGTGACTCAGATAAAACAAAACCTGAAGGTTGCCTAGAATGGACAGAAAAGTTATGCCGACCAAAAGAGAACTCCAAGAGAGTTCAAAACGGGAGACCATGTATATCTCAGAGTTAGACCCCAAAAGAGTTCTTTAAAAATGGGAGCTTTTGCCAAGTTGGCACCTCATTATTGTGGACCCTTTTAGGTTCCAGATAGAGTGGGACCTAGCCTATAGGCTAGCACTTCCTCCCACAGTAAAAGCCAATACTATTTTCCATGTTTCATTATTGAAGAAATATGTACATGATATTAATCATATAATTGATTGGTCTATGATCCAGGTGGAACTGGAGGGAGAATTTCTACCAGAACCTCAGTGCATACTGGATAGAAAGGAAACCCCACTCTGGAACTGAACCATTTCACAGGTCAAGGTGCAGTGGAGACATTTTGGCCCAGATGAGGCTACATGGGAAATGGAGTATGCCATGAGACAGGCATATCCGATTTTGTTTACTTCTGTACATTCATGTAATGTTGATAAATAAGAACATCGAGGACGATGTTACTTTAATGGGGAGGGAATTGTAACACCCTGTTTCCCCCAATTTGTAAAAATAACTATACTGGCCAAGAACTGTGGCAAACCAAAAAATGTGAATGTGTGATGTGAATGGGCCTTACGAAAAAGGTCGATGAATGTGAATAATATTATGAATATATATTGCAGGACTGCTGAGAGGGGATATGCTGAGAAAGAGACCATGATGGATGAAGAAAGGTGGTGGAAGCCACCTGGAAAGGTGGCGTTAACTTCCACCGAAACCAATACCGTATTTGGACTTCACTGGCTCGGAGAACCAAGAGCGGCTCGCTAGCCCTGAATTAAATGACTCGCCAGGATTGGTAGGTAGATGGCTCCTCATGAGCAATGAGGGATGGGGGGGGGGGGTGAACCGCCCATTCATAGATCTTTCAGGCCTGACCAGTGCGAGGGAAATCATGCCACATGTAACCTCGCAAGAGGAAAAAAGGCGTGAGGGAGAAGAAAGAAAGGGGCAGACGCGAGGGAATGAAGAGAACTATGGAAAATACAGAGTGAGTGATACAAGAGAAGAATGAGAGTAACCTTCATTCTCAGTCACTGGAAAATAGAGACGCAGTCTCGCAACATCGTGGTCTCAGCTCGACGGTGGCTAGTGGTAAATTCGTTGGGAGTCGCTAAGCCTATGGTTGGGTGGAAACGAGCATCCCTCTCAACAGTTGCATCATTTCTAGTATTTTTTTGATAAGTGTTTTTCATCTTGTATCTTGAAATGTATATTCTGACATTTAAGCTCATAAGCTATGAAATCATGAAGGGTTTCAGTATAAGACTGTCTGTGTCATGTTTGATCAGAAATGGTGGTTGCATGATTTTGTTGGAAGGACCACGTATGGCTTATGTTTATAGATAGATTTGTACATATATATATATATATATATATATATATATGCATATTGAATTAATTCAGACTTTGAGTTTGTTCTCAGGAAATCTATATCTTTATTCGCCCCTAGGAATACCTAGAATAGATCTCTTCATAGAGATATCCTTCTTGGAAATCTTATCGAGAACCTAGAAAAGGATTTGAAGGCGCAAGTCTTAGTAACCCTATACGAGGATGAATGATCCTCTTGAAATCTCGAAATAGAAACATAGGGATAGGTAACGATCGACAAACGAGATCTCATCGGAAGATCTGCGGTCATTCGCGATCGTTAGGTTGGAGGAAGAAATGAGGGCATTACATGTCTTAACCCCTTTCCTTTATATTCATGAGTGGCGAAGAAATTGAGACCGTAGATCCCCAAGGTCCATGAGAGTATTTGGACCGTTGGTTTTTCCACGACTAGGGAGCAGTGGGAGAGTGCACAATGTGGGACCGATCTAAACCGTCAGATCTTAGTTAGAAAACTCGGTAGCCGTTGGATCACTCACGAAATCTCATTTCGTGGATTCGAGAGTTGAAGGGTTAAAACCCTTGCCTCAATATTCACGAGGCCGTGAAAGGAAAAGTCTTGAAGGGGAAAAAGAATCTGAGTCGTCCGTCTGTAGGAGGACGTGTGTCATGGAATCATCCATTTCGGAGATTCAGGCACTGGGACTCATAGGGGAGAGCATCTTAACTTCGCGAGTAGCGAAGTCCTGAGGAAATCTGAGTCGTTCGTCTGAGAGTGGATGCGTGTCACGAGATCGCCCATATCAGGGATTCGAACATTGAGATTCATAGAGGGAAGTCTTTTGACTTCGTGAGCGGAGAAGTTGCGAGAGGATCAGGACCGTCCATCTCGGGAGGACAGGTGGCAGAGAGACTTCATAGAGAAGTGTCGAAATCTCGTGGTTCATTGGATTGCATTGAGTTGCGAGGGAGTTAAGCCGTAGAAGCATCCATGGGAGAAGGTGTATGGACAGTGGAGACACTTCGAGATAGAAGTGGCAAACAACCGATAGGCATTGGATCTTGTAGGGTTGCAAGGCAATTAGGGTCGGGGCAGTCCCGAAGAGGTCTAAGTTCGGGATCTCGCATCTCAAGGTTTCAAAAGAAGAAAGCGCAAGAGTTGGGTGCTTCAACTCACAAAGTCGCGAAGTGTGAAATCGTGAGGAGAAAAATCTGAACCGTTAGATCCAGGAATGGGAGGAATGTTGGACGAGGGCCTTATCGCAAGTATCGCGCATTCAAAGCTTTGGAGGTTGAAAGGATTCATTTTCGACTTCGCGAGTAGTGAAGTGCTAAGAGCCAGGCATGAAAGAACATGTGGTATAACTTTAAGGTGGGGCTCGCGTGATTGATAGGTGGACACATGTCACCTGGAGAAGGGAGTCAATGCTCTTTTGACTTCTCGCATCTCAGGGATTCCCGGGATAAGAGCATGAGAGCTCAACCCTTTGACTTGCGAAGTCGCGAGTAGCAAGAATGTGAGAGGGAAAATAAATATCACTTCTTGGGGGTTCGTGAAGGGAAGGTGCCAAGATTTGATGCTATAACTCGTGAAGTGGCAAGTTGCAAGAAGTGCGAAAGGAAGGTCAACCTTCGTTGACTTTCAAGTTTTGGAGGATCACACAAGGAAGGAATGAGAGTTCAACCTTTGAACTCTTGAAGCGGCGAGTAGAGAGAGGAGGTAGTGTTTAGCCTAGTCGGTGGTCACACGTGGAGGGAGCTGACAGAAGGGAGCTATACCCATTTCGTGATCTCGGGTATCGCGATATTGGAAAGGAGGAGTTGAGAGCTTCGACTTGCGAACTCGCGAGATGGCGAGTTGCGACAAGCGCCTTTGAGAGTAGGTCTTGGTCATAGCGTTGTGGTCGCTTGGGAGTCGTGGAGCTCGCGCCTAGTGTTATTTTCACAAGGGAACTTTCGAAGGACCTGTGGATCGACTGAATTAAGATTTTAGCTGGAAATCGAAAGAGGTCGCTTCGACTCATAAAAAGGAATTGAACGATCCTTAAAACTGGGAGGTCGTGCAGAGACTCTGTCGAGGCAGAGGTGGCGTTTGCAGCCTGTGCTAAGCTCCATAAGTTTTCGGGGGTTCTGTCCCTCGAGAAAAGGAAAAATTTTACTATGCCGCAGGGGGTTTGTGACAACTTTTAACCAAAGTTATAATCAATTTATGCAAATTTTTATCTCACATTTCCATTTTTATCGTAACTTTTCAACTTGAGGTCTTATTTGGCCTCATTTCGAAGCAATGTACAATTTATGAGTTTGAAACTTAGGAAAGAATGAGTGGATTAAGATGTATTGCGGTGTAGATACTTTGAAGTGAACTAATGTTATCTTCAGAGTTAGCATTACTTTGTTAGCATTTATTGTTAGCATGCTTCTTTCCATAATTTTAAGTGGCATGTGGGTTCACTGTGGCAGGATGTGGCTTCATAGGTTGTGGCATGTGGCTTCATACGTTGTGGCATGTGGCTTCATCCATCACTCTATTGAATATCATCGTAACATTAGCTAGGTGGTCACGCTTCATCTCATGCTTGGGCCTGGAAATACACCCTTAGTCGCATCATGCCTGGTCCGAGGCTATTCCCAATTCCTCATCAACCTGGGCGCACTCCTCTGGCCCCTCCTCTTGCGTGTGCACGTCAATCGTGGTCGGCTTGGTCCACATTTGCTTCCCAGCTAAGGCTTGTGATTTTCATTCACCTTCTTCTGCATTTTAATCACCAATTCTCACAGATGCCTAAACAGGTCCAATAGATGTCGGTAACCCTTTTTCATTTTTCCACCTTAAAAAGAGGGGGGACTTACTTAGCCTTTCTACTTGAAAAGTGAGTTGCAATAAATTTTATTTATATGAAGGACGATATGACTTACCTGAAGCTGATGCAAAAATCCCTCTATTTTTTCCTTTTTGCCTGTCTTTCTACGTGCAAAGTGATCTGCAATAATATA
>ML778272.1:686926-707726 GCA_009831015.1 Picea engelmannii | reverse complement strand
TTTCTTAATTTTAAAATAAATAATTTAAAAAAACTAACGAAAACTATCCTTTGTCTTTTGGTATATCCAAGAGAATATTAAAATTTAAACATCTACACGTGTATAAGTGATAAAGAAAAATAACATCATGATACCCATGTTTTGCAATATCCGTAATCATGAAAACCTAGAAATTAAATATTATGATAATGAAATATATATATATATATATATATATATATATATATATATATATATATATATTAAAATTGTTAAAATGATGATCAATTTTCATGAGTTTTATAGTGAAATAAGGTGTTGGACAATTTTTAAAACATCACCACTTTGCCATTTTTGTGACATTAAGAGGGTTGAAAATGAAAATCACTTTTTAAGATTAGGTTTTATAGACCAAATGTGGTCTCTTAACGATCATCATCATCATTAATCATAATATACTAACCTAATCTAGTAACAAAATGTTTTATTATTATTTATGATGATGATGATGATTAATGTCCACTAAGACCGAATTGGTCTATTGGACCTTAAGAGAGTAAGCGATTACTTGCAATTATTTAGAATTTTGTTTCTGTGCTTGAAAAACATTAAGATAAGTTTATCAAGGCCACCATAGTTTTGTTGAGTTAAAACGTTGGGAAGGTTGGTAGTGTGACAAATATTTTGAAATTGAGAGCTAATGTGGGTATAGGCTGGACAATATAAGAGAAACTACACTCTTTCATCCCATGGTGTTTTAGGAATTGACCAATGCCTAATTTCACTATGGAGCTTGTCAGAATTTGTTCTTATCTTAACAATGCTTATTTTTTTCTTTACACTTGTCAAAACATGAATTAGTTTGGATTGACAGAATCCTAGGTAGCATATGTTAACATTTCACATCGAGTAATGAGTAATAATGTAGTAGTCTAATCAAAATGGTTTTTTTTCCACTCATAATAACAAGAGGGGAAATCAATATCTTTTGCTTCAAATTCAACACAAATTAGTTTGGATTGTTGTAATCATAGATAGTATATGTTAGCATTGCACATTCTAGTTGCACTAGAGGTATTGGAGGGTGTTGAATCATTTTCTGATTTAGAAAAAAAACACAATTTCATCAATCTAATTGCTTAACAAGATTTCAATAATGGAAAACTAGAAAATGCCAAAATCATATACCATTTATCCTTCTTCTATAACAACTATAGAATAGTTTTTCATAAACATTAAATGATTAATCTCCAACCATAGTTATACATAAACAAAAATTAAATGCCACTTGGTTAGATGTTCAATTGTACTATTTCAACATTCTTTCTTATAGTGAACATCTAACAACTAAACTCCCTCACACCAAATCTTCCTAACTTAAAATATATTAAATTGTCAATGCATCTAATCACCTTCCTCACAATATAAACTATTAATATATTTAATCACCAATTAAAACTCTCATTACTGCAACTAACTCTCAACACTATTAATATCATGCAATTGCATGTACCTCCCCCTTTAGTCGAAACCTTCATTTCTTCAACTAGTAGATACAAGATTTACAATTTGACCATGATCCGAATTAAGTTAAGAATGAAATGAAAGATATCATTTACACAGAAAAGAAGCAAAGAGATAAACATTGAGAACCAAATTTCATTAACAAAAGAACAATGAAAACCATTATGTAAATACAACCTCTAGAATGGTGGTAATTATCTCTCACAAGAAATGTCTCTTTAACCTAACCTTAAAAAGAAGTTAAGTATAATTATGTATGTTGACCTACATGAAATAAAGGTATCTAAAAGAAAGGGGAGCCTTGCTTGGACCATAAATTTCACTTGTTTCTCTATTGTAAATCTTCTTTAACTCATTTGAAATAAAATTCATATATAAATTCAACTGGTGTAGGTCGGGCATAATGATTTCTCACATTGAAAGGCCCCAAAAAATGCCTGAAAAATTCATCACCCAGTAACATTTGTTAATAATATGAACATTTATAAAATGACCATGGATGGCCACTTGCATTGGTCCTTCTGCTTGAGTAGAAAATATCTTCATTGCATTAAGTATCATATCATACACAAAACACGGAATTTGAATACAGAGGAGAAAAACTTTGAATAGACAGGAGAAAAAAATTGAAAAAAGTTGAGAGAAAACATTTTAGGGGTGTTATCACATATAACTGCCAAAAGGTCGCAGGACGACCAAGTCCATGGTTTGCACCAAACTGTCCAAAATGAACATTCAAAAAAAATCATTTCAGGCTTAAAATACAAGCAGGAGTCATGTTTAATTTTCAGTGGCGGAGATCCCAGGAGCAGTTCAGATCAGCGGCTTGCGTGTATTCGACATGTCAAAGTTGTGTGATGTCTAGCGCCAGAAAGAAGCCCCAGAGTTAAATATCGAGCGCCATGCATCCTTCTCCATCGGACGGTCATGATTTACATCGGGAATCCAGGCTTCGGGAGTTTCAACATCTCCACTCCCAATTTCGCCCGGAGTGTTTTCTCTCGGAGTTAAAGATCAAGTGTCACGCGTCCTTCTCCATTAGACGATCATGACTTACTTCGGGAAGCTAGGATTCGAGAGTTTCGATATCTCCACTCTCGATTTCATCCGGAATGTTTTCTCTAAAAGTCCATTGATCGCTATCGTGTGTCCATCCAAATCTAACGGTGGTAGTTTTCTTCGGGAATTCGGGGCTTCCCCTCTCATTTTCCTCTGAAGTACTTTCTCTCGGAATTGCAGATCAAGCGTCACGTGTCCCTCTAGATCAGACGATCATTATTCACTTCGGGACTTCGAGGCTTCCCCTCTCATTTTCATCTAGAGTAATTTCCCTCGAAATTGCAGATCAAGAATCGCGTGTCCCTCCAGATAGACGATCATTATTCACTTCGAGACTTCAGGCTTCAAGAGTTTTGGGGCTTCCCCTCTCATTTTCCTTTAGAGTAATTTCCCCTTGAATTGCAAATCAGGCACCACGTGTCCTCTAGAATGGACGGTCAATATTTCCTTTAGGAATTCAGGCTTCAGGAGTTTTAGCTCCTCCCCTCTCGCTTTCATCTAGAGTGTTTCCTCCTGAATTCCATCGATCGATGTCGCATGTCCATCCAAATCGATGGTCATCGTTCACTTCAGAGCTCCATCCCTACATGCAGACCGCCCCTGAGCCCTGAAGTGCCAAAGTACGTGGAAGTCATCAATTCAGAGATATGGCGCTCTCATCAGTCATGAAACCTGGCATCCATCTGGTGATGACATGTGGCACTTAGTCTAGGCACCTTTGGGCATATCATCCACCTGTTTCCAAGTGACACCTGTCACTTCTCTTTTCATGACACATCAACATAGTGACGTCAAGCCACCATATCCAATCGTCCTCCAGGAAGTGTTCATATTCAAGTGCCAATATTAGCTCCATCTCCATGCGCAGTTTTAATGGATCATAGAATTGGCAGGTAGAAAAGCTTTAGTGGTGGTGCTAAATTTAGTAGGTGTGCCTAGATCACAGAGCACAACTAGATCAATGACCACATTTCGTTGCGGGGATGCAACATGGTCGAGCAATATAATTCTTGAGCGGTCCCGCAATAGAAACCATGGTATAGCGAAAGAGCTACGTGGTGGAAGGTGGTGAATTGCGGGATCAAAAGCGATGTGGATCCAAAACACCTTTGACGACCCCACAATCACGTGCTTATATAACAATGAATCCAAGAGAAACATGTGGTAGTCCCCTAGGCATTAAGCCTCGTCCCATCCCAAGGGTTCAGTTAATAAAAGAAAGGACTGGTGGTTGAAACCTCGACTCACTCCATAAATAAAAGGCATGGAGGGTCTTGTCGAGGAGACAAAAGACTGTCAGCCCGAGGTGCCATGATGAACGATTTTTCTTGCAGGCCCATGTTGAGTTGAGTTTGCGTCTGACAGGAGGATACATGCACATTCTGACAGAAGAATGTGCAAACGAAAGTATTGAACTATAATATCTTTTTCCCCGCAGAGCCTTATAAAACACAAGCTAAAATAAAGAATGAAGAATTTATATCCAGTACAATTTAATCATCAACTTATAATCATTTATTATTCATCATAAATTAAATTTATTAACAACATGAAAATAAATTTAATAACAACCACATAACACAACAAATTCATGAAAATACATATCTTTGTTTGATGTTATTTCCCCAATCTTCGTATGTCCTTGTTGTTGCTCTGCCCAAACTCTGCCCAAAATTGAATCTTTCCTCCCTGCCAGCTAGGAGCAGATCCTATCTGGCTCCCTAGTTCCAGGATTCCGTGAGGACTCCTGGCCCCCGAGCCCAAAACTCCCAGCAACCTGGTGCACCCCTGTAACAGTCCACCCAAACTCCAAACTAGAAAAATATCCCCAATAGAAAAATACATTCCCTACTGTCAAAATGCTCCCTTTCCCCAAAATTCAAAAGGTCCCTCTCTCGAATGCCTCTTTCCCCTCATATCCTCCTTCCATTCATCGCATCCTTCCTTCATTTAATGCCACCCACCTTATCCCTCCATTCAATACCATGTCCATCCATTCAATGCCTTATCCTTCATACGTTAAGTTTTCTAATAAATAAATAAAAATTATTAAGCTTTTAATTCATTACCCCAAACATTAAATGTGTTAAATAATCAATTAATTAATTAATCAACATATATTAAACAATAAATAAATAAATAAATATTATTATTAATAATTAATAATTACTTAACTAATACACATTAGGATAGTTAATTATTTAATTAACTATACTTGACAAACCTTAAGAAACTATTTAACTAGGGTTGTTACATACACCCACCCTTCAGGAAACTTCGTCCTGAAGTTAAAGTATTTTCTGATTCAAGGGAAAAGAAACATGGTTCACACATTTATAACAAATAACTGTCATTATTAGTAAGTAAGCCAAGAAACTTATTCATACTAGTGTACATGTGCAAGAAATGTATGTGTAGCTAGTACATACAAGTCTCGTTCATGTACTAATATCAATAAATATCATCTCTATAGTAATTTCCATATGCATCCAATCCATTCAACAAGACTATTCATTTTATAAAAGATAATAAATGAATCAAATATTTGCGAAATCCTTTAATTACAATTATCTAGCTCAACAATGTTATTTAGATAATTGTAGTTTAGTTACATAATTATGAATATTCATATATATATACATTTTCTTTTCAGAAGGAAAACAATAAGTTCCAACATAAGGCAAATCTCCATACACTCTCAACTATTTCTACTCTTCCTTCTTCCCTAACTTATTTCCATCTTCCATTCCTATCCTTCCTCTGCTGGACTATCTTGGAGTGTCAACTATATTGACCTAAATCCAAATAGAACCCATAAGTGGAAGTGTCACTATCTTGACCAAGCTTCCCCAGCAGGAAACTAACAGTCAACATCACACGTCTAGGGGAGCGTGAGCTAACATCTTCCTCCCATGACTTCAGGTTTCAGAGGATACATGGTGGGAAATTCCTCCACCCCTCCTAATAGGACTAGGGTCCACACCCTATAATGGAATATATAGTGGCACCGTGTTGCTAGGAGTTTTGTCATCGTCTATTCAGTTTTGGGCAGTCTCACCACCTGAAATCCTGCATTGGTCCACATATTATAGCAATGATTCCAAACCAATATAATTTCACATACAAAGATTCATACCATATTGTTTCTTGGCCAGTAGTCATGACATCCACTTTCATCTTCATTATCCCTTGGCTATTTCATAGCCCATAACCTGCAGATTAGTCTGTAACACAAACTCATACATTTCTATGCATTATCATCATGTAGTTGCATACAACCATAATTTCAATTCGGTATCCACGTACCAGCAAGTTTAACATCAAATTTTTCAAGCTAGAAATAGATCTCATAATATCCCATAAATCAATTAACGTTACCTATTCATAGAATTATCATTTTACATAATAGATTGCATCATATCCATCATCATTCAAATAGCATTTAAACCTTCATAGGATTCTCATTCACACAATATATCACATCATATCCATTATCATCAATAACAATTAGACATTCATAGAATTTACATTCACATAGTAGATCGCATCATATCCATCATCATCAATACAATTTAAACATTCATAAAATTTACATTCTGACAATATATCGCATCATTTCCATCATTATCCAAATACATTTAAACATTCATAAAGATTCATACGTCTTAAAAGTTCAAGTGTATCATTTAATAGTTTCACTTGTGAATAGAAAATAAATGTGTGTAGGCCTCAGGTAATCCTGGCTGTCTAAGTCAAAAGGTGGTGTTACATACACCCAACCTTCAAGAAACATATTCTCGAGGTGGTCAAAAAAGTGAGGGATAATCTCATCATAGTCTCTCGGTGTCTTCCCAAGTAGCAGATCATGGACTATACTTGTCCCACTGGACCTTAACTTGGTCTACCAGACGGTTCCTGAGTTGTTGAACTCTATAGTCCAATATGTGTAACGGTTATACCGTGAGAGTTCCCACATCCGATACCTGCAATTCCTTCCAATTTAGCTTATGTGATTCATCAACAACATAATGACGTAGAATATATACATGAAAAACATTATGAGTTTTATGCAAGTGGGGTGACCGTACGAGACGATAGGCAATGGGTCCAATTTTCTCTTGGATTCTGAACGGTCCTATAAATCGAGGTGACAACTTTGTCCCCTACCCAAATTGTATGGTACTCTTATTAGGCCTGATACAAATGAAAACTTGGTCTCCCACTTTATAACTTCGCTCGGTCCTATGTGCATCTGCATAACTTTTCTGCCTATCCCGTGCTTCCTTTAGTCTCTACCTAATCTTAATCACTTGTTCCTCCATCTCTTGAATCAATTCTGGCCCAAATGTTACTCAGTCTTCTAATCTATCCCAACTCAACGACGTTCTGCATGACCTTCCATACATAGCTTCGTAGGGTGGCATTTCGATGGAGCTATGAAAACTGTTATTGTAGGCAAACTCTACCAAAGGTAGGTACTTCTCCCAATGGGTTTGATTATCCATGACATACATCCTAAGAATGTATTCAATGACTTGATTTACTCTCTTTGTTTGCCCATCTGTTTCAGGATGATAAGTTGTGCTTAAGTTCAACTGAGTCCCTAACGTTGACTGCAAACTTGTCCAAAACCTAGAAGTGAATCTGGAGTCCCTATCTGAAATGATATTCTTAGGTATCTCGTGCAAATGGATGACCTCACTTACAAACACACGTGCCACATCAATGACATTGTAAGTGTCTCTAATCAGAATAAAATTAACACTCTTGGTTAACTTATCAACTATCAAGAGAATGGCATTGTGTCTATGAGATGTGAGCGACAACCCTACAACAAAATCCATAGATATGACTTCCCACTTGGACATAGGAACATCATGTGGTTGTAGGAGGTCTGTCAGGTGGTGGTGGTCGACTTTCACTTGTTGACACTCTAGGCACTTGGCAACGAAATGGACCACATCGTCCTTCATGCCTACCCAGAAGAAGATCTTCCTCATGTCTGCGTACATCTTCTTCACACCCGGATGCACACAATAAAGTGCTTTATGGGCTTCCTTCAGTATGATGCTTCGAATATCCCCATCTTCAGGGATGTACATCCTTCCCCGATATCTCAATAGACCGTCTGCTTCCAGACTATATCCTTCATACTTTGGATCTAATTTCCTCCCACTCTGGAGGTTTAAAGTAACCTATAAATACCAACTGTCTCCTTGGAGTTGTGCCAACACACGTTCCCTCAGATTGACTTTTAAGGTTACCAGGGAGAAGACACGTGGTCTCCTGCTCAAGGCATCTGCGACCACATTTTCCTTTCATTTGATGTATGAAATACCAAAATCATAGTCACTCATAAACTCACTCCATCGCCTTTGCCTGGCATTTAGATCCCTTTGAGTGAAGATATGTTTTAAACTTTGATGGTCCATTTTGAGCTCAAAGTTTCACCCCACAAGATAGTGCCTCCAATGTTTCAGAGCTAGCATTACAACTGCCAACTCTAAATAATGAGTTGTGTATAGCTCTTCGTGTTTCTTCAACTTCCTTGACACATAATATATCACTCATCCATCCTGCATTATCACGGCCCCCAACCCTTACTTCGAGGCATCTATGCATACTGTGAAGTCCTTTTCCATATCTGACACTCATAGAATTGGCGCACTAGTTAGTAACCTCTTAAGCTCAATGAATGCACTATCACATTCTTCTGTCCATTTATACCTGACCCCTTTGTGCTATAAAGTGGTGATGGGTTTCACTATTTTTGAGAATCCTTCCACAAATCTCCAATAATAACATGCTAGCCCCATGAAGCTTCTCACCTCATGGGCATTTTTCGGCAGTGGCCACTCCATAATGGACTTTACCTTTTCTAGGTCCACAAAGATTCCTTCAATGGAAATGATATGACCTAAATAGTGGATCTCTTTCTGGAAGAAGGAACACTTCAAAAACTTCCCATACAATTTGTTCTCTCTAAGGCAGAACAACACCACTCGTAAGTGTTCCTCATGTTCTCTTTCATTCTTGGAATAGATGAGGATATCATCTAGAAAGATTTGTACAAAACGGTCTAAGTACTTCCAGAATACTTGGTTCATGAGGATCATGAATACTACTGGCACATTGGTCAATCTGAATGGTACTATGACAAACTCATAATGCCCAAACCGAGTTTGAAAGGTAGTTTTAGGAATATCGCCTTCCTTAATCCTTAACTGGTGATACCATGATCGCAAATCAATTTTTGAGAATACCGCTGCTCCTTTCATATGGTCAAAGAGGTCATCTATTCGCGGCATTGGGTACCTATTTTTTACTATAGCACGATTCAAGTCCCTGTAATCTATACACAGTCGTAAGGAACCATCTTTCTTCTTTACAAAAATTACTAGTGCACCCCAAGGTGAGACATTGGGCCTTACTAGCCCTAAGTCTAGTAACTTTTTCAACTGCATTTACAACTCACAAAGTTTTGGCACTGTCATCCGATACGGAGTCTTGGAAATTGGTTCTACACCAGGTTTTAGCTCAATAGTAAAATCAAGCTCCCTCTATGGAGGTAACCCTGGTAACTCGCTCGAAAAAACATCCTTAAATTCTAACAAAACCGGGTACCAATCCAAAGAGGGTCCCTTCCTTTCATTCACTGCTTCCACTACATATAGTCAACACCCTTGCCTCAGCCATCGCTTAACCTTCATATTTGAGATAAAGAGTTATCCCACCTTTCTCCGTACACCCTGGATCTCCACTGGTCTTCCTTCATCTTCGACACAAAGCACCCGTTTTGCAAAAAAATCTACCAAAGTTCGATGGGATTCTAACCAATCCATTCCAATGATTAGGTCATACACACCGAGAGCAGTACCGTATACCTTCAACCTGGTAGTACACACTCCCAGGTCCACTATATAATTATCAACACTAGGTCCTACTGCTTGTTTTTCCCCCAAGGCCATCACGACTTGTTTAAAGTCATCATGCTCGTAGGTTGCCAACCCACTCTTTTCTAATGCAGATGGTGAAATGAAACTATTTGTAGCACCATAATAAAATAAAATCTTAACATTGATATGATTTAGCATACCTGATGACTCCACCACCGTGGATTGATGTTCTGCCTGACGATTATTAACCAGTTCATAAATCTGGTGGCTGCTACTTGCTCTTCCCATTGGGGCCTTTCCTTCTCTATGCACAAATCCTAATTGTAAATCTGGGCAGTTACCCTGGTAATGGGGTCCTCCCCCAATAGGTAACAAGGGATTGAACCTGTGCATTGTTATGTGACTATCTCTGAAATGAGTTCCTTCCCCTGGAACCCCTGCCCCTACTAGCTTCTCCCTGAGATGGCTGTGGGCATGCCTGCATCGTTGGTGATGAACGAGATGCTGCACTCACTCCCATTGAAATGCCTGCAGCTACGGTCCTTGGTGCGACTCTATTACCATATGGAGGTGGCCTTGAGCCCCTTCCCCTGCGAAATGTCCTTGGGGCCTTCCCCATGAATCCAGGACGATGCAGAAAGGTCAGTTTCGTACCTCTGGTTAAGTTCATGTGTTCCTCTTTGTAACGCACATTTTCCACATCTTCCGCTACTGAAGATGGTTTCCACATCCACACCATATCCCTTATCTTAGGGTTTAACCCATAGACAAAGCATTCTTCCTGTCATTGGTCATTATCCGTATATGAAACATATTTGACCAATTCCATAAACCTAATCTCATATTGTTCTACAGTTATGTTTCCCTGTACTAGAGCATGAAACGCTCCTACCTATTGTTCCTCATAGTAGGTTGGTAGATATTTCCTTCAAAATCTCTCCTCGAAAAGTTCCCAAGATATAGTGTCCGGGGTAAGATGTAGTTGCCTTTCCAGGTTGCCCCACTAGTTCAAGGCATTGTCTCTTAACTGAAAAATCGCTATCTTCACCTTTGAAGTGGACACATAGTCTCTTAAGGAAAAACACCTTGTCATGTCTTCCAACCATGCCTTGGCACTTTCACTAGCACGATCCCCAAAAAACTCCAAGAGTTTAATCTTTTACAGTTCTCTAGTGATGTATTCAGGTGGAGGCCCTCCCCCTGAATCCATCGATGCTTCTGGATTACCCGTTCCTGATGGTGGGGGCTCCACTTCGATCCTTGTTGGTTGATTCCCCTTTAAAGTCTCATTTATGGCCTCCAAAGAGCGCAATATGAGAGCTAGTTCAAGCGATGGTGGCGGCAGCGCTGGCAGTCTCTATGACAATGCCCCTCTGCCTCAATTTCCTCGAGTCCTAACCATCCTGTATAATTTAACCTGCATCAACCAAAGTTGTCAGGGTGAGTTCAAGGACATCTCACATTTGCACAACTTAAACTAGAAAACAGGGTTAGAAAACAGGGTTAAACTTGTCTGTAAACAAACATTACTCTCTTTAGGGGAGGTGGCTAGGTTAGGGTTAAAGCGTCTAAGCTTGATGTCTTCATTCATGAATCCTAATAACTCTCTCACCTTACTAGTGCCACACTTTAACCTTCAATTACTCTAACTTGTGTGTATAATCAAGCATCAACCCTAACCCTTGTAACAATATGCACCACTCATTTTAATTTCCTTTATTAATTATAATACCCTTAGTCTCGTCATTCATCAAGTTATTTAATCCCTAAAATTAACTTACATAGTTTAATTCTCCTTAATCAATAATCGACATTGATTAATTAATTAATTAATCCTCCATTAACTATAACTAATCCTCCATTAATAATCCTTAATAACTATTAATCCTCCATTAATTATCTTCAATAATTAGTAATCCTCCATTAATTATCTTCAATAATTATTAATGGCTTATAATATATATATATATATATATATATATATATATTTTAATATTATTGTTTTTTTTTATATATAATTTATATAAAAAATAAAATTAATATCCCCTTTTTTATATATATTATGCTTATATATATCTAAATATATATAAAATTGAACTAATGTAACTAATAACCTAATAAGTAAAAAGAAAAAAAGAAAAAAAAAACAAAACAAAAAAACCATCAATTATCCTTGGGCATCATGGGACCTCGCATGAGGCCCACATGCCCCCTCCCTCTTTTCCTTCCTGTTCAAACCAACATAAAATAATAATAAAGACACCGACTATGAAAACCATAGCAAACCCTAATCCCGAACTTACTCCTGCATTTTCTAACTCGAGCACATGAGATTTTCGTTGTTCCTGCGCCTCCGCCTGTGGTATTTCTCTCATGGATTCTCCTGGTGTCTTCGCGTTTGGTGTGTTAGGATTGTCGGGGCTTGGCCCTCTTGTGTGTTGGTTTATGTATTGTGTATTTTTTTATTTATTAATCCTATGGTCGTATGTGTTGTCGTATAGGCAGGCAGGTGTACGAGCTAGGGTTTTAGGCCTTTTGTGATCAGATACTAAGTGAAAATGGGAGGAGATTTAGCCACGCTGAGCCGCCCAGTCTATCGGGGTTATTCAGTTTCTGAAAACTGGCATGTTGAGATATATAATCTATGCCTCTTAGTCTCAGCGCTTGCGCCTTGTGCTTGGATTGAGTGAATCGGCGCATGTGGTTTTCTCAAACTCTCTCTGAAGGAGAGCTCTACACTAGTGTTGTAAATTCTCTGTTGCATTGGTAAATAACCTGTTAAAGTTTTTTCTTTATATATATATATATTACATCTATTATATATATATATATATATATATATATATATATATATTTGTTGTGTGTGCCATTGCAGGTCGCGTGGAGCTGGCGGTTGGCTATTGGCTCGTCCCTGCATGGCTTAGTGCTCGACGCTTTGGGTGCTGGCTTGTGACTTGCATTGTGGGATCTCCTTTTGTGAATTGGTGCTTGGCTCTGGCGCTCCTCCTTTGTGACCTGGTGCGTGGCTCTAGCGTAGGATTCGAACTATAGATCTCCTTAGTCGGATATTGCGCTTTGGTTGTTTGTAATGAAGGTCATGAGAGCCCATTTTTGTTAAGGATATGACCTTGCCTTGCGGGTGCACTTGCAAGTGGGTCAAAATCTTAATAATAATTTATTTTCTTTTAGCGGGAGGGCTGTGTAGGTTGTTTGGTGAATACAGGAGGCAAATGAAATGCAGGCTGTCATGGACTCCTCTTTCATGTTACCTGGTTTCTCACTTCAACGCTTGGATTTTATGGTGAATGTGAGGCTAACTTGCATTGTATTGTGGCAGGTGCTTGACAGTTGTGGGCTTTGGATCTTGGTGCTTACGTTGAGCTTCACATCTTCTGGCAATTGCATTCTGAATTCAACCGTGTTATACGTTGATTCACAATGAGAGGAGCTTAGTCTAATTTATGTTGAGGAGTTGGAGGAGGAGTGTTCCCCAAACAACCAAGCGATCGAGTCACCAAGATCTCCCATGGAACATAATGAATTTCTATCTTTCCACTCGATCTTTGGCGGGATCAAATTCTTTCCCGGTCGCGCTGTGTTATGTGCTTGCGACAAATGATTGATTCCAGGTGGTATTGTGCTTGGCCGCTAGGCTTAGCGTTTGGTATTGGGCGTTGGGGTTTTTCTTTTTTATCTTAATTTGTGTGTTCTAACCTGCGTTGTGTTGATTTCAGGTGATAGCTTGGTTTAAATCTTAGGTGCTACGCTTTGGCTTCATTGGCTACTTTGTTTTGGCTCATAGGCCCATGACAATGGTATTATCTAGGTTATGCTTCATACGAGACCCTCTAAGGATCTCGGATGCTCGCTTCTTGGTTTTATTCTATTTTAACAGCTTTGTATAGACTTCTCGTCTCAGACACCATCATAGGGTGGATTTTGTAGTTTGGGGACTATGTTTGGAACTTGTTTCCTTTTTTTTTTTTGTCAAGATTTTCAGATTCATCCTTCATGAAAAAGGATATCAGAATAAATACATGAGTACATGTATTATTCAGAATATGTAAATCTTCTATATACTTGAAATAGAATTTGGGTTTTTTTGTGTGTGTGATATTGGCATGCATTGTTTTCAATGCATATACAGTAGTGATAATATTAATAAGAGTCATTTGGGATAACAACAAAGAAATGAATTATGACAACAATAAGGGCTATTCCATTCACATAACACTCAGATTATAATTGAAATAAATCGAAAGACTTGAATTAATATTTGTTCTTAAACTTTGCTTGAGTTCCTGAATTTTACTTGGGAAGGTCCATAGGCCCTAAGTGTTAGAACCGTCCTCTGATACCATGTGTAAGATCTCTGTCCCCACAGAGCCTTATAAAACAAAAGCTAAAATAAAGAATGAAGAATTTATATCCATTACAATTTAATCATCAACTTATAATCATTTATTATTCAGCATAAATTAAATTTATTAACAACATGAAAATAAATTTAATAACAACCACATAACACAACAAATTCATGAAAATGCATACCTTTGTCCGATGTTATTTCCCCAATCTTCGTCTTTCCTTGTTGCTGCTCTACCCAGCTAGGAACAGAGCCTATCCGGCTCCCTAGCTCCAGGATTCCGTGAGGATTCCTGGCCCCCGAACCCAAAACTCCCAGCAACCTGGTGCACCCCTATAACAATCCACCCAAACTCCAAACTAGAAAAATATCCCCAAAAGAAAAATACAGTCCTTGCTATCAAAATGCTCCCTTTCCCAAAAATTCAAAAGGTCCCTCTCCTGAATGCCTCTGCCCCCTCATATCCTCCTTCCATTCGTTGCCTCCTCCCTTCATTTAATGCCACCCACCTTATCCCTCCATTCAATGCCTTATCCTTCATACGTTAAGTTTTCTAATAAATAAATAAAAATTATTAAGCTTTTAATTCGTTACCCCAAACATTAAATGTGTTAAATAATCAATTAATTAATTAATCAACATATATTAAACAATAATTAATTAATTAAGTGATATTATTAATAATTAATCGTTACTTAACTAATACACATTAGGACGGTTAATTATTTAATTAACTATACTTGACAAACCTTAAGCAACTATTTAACTAGGGTTGTTACATGAACGAGATAACCAAGTCACACTCCTGGTAGTTGTGGACTATTCTGATTATAAATAGATCAATTTAGATTTTGTAAAGAGGGGGGGTGTTTTTTCAGAGGATGGAGATCCAAGAGATTTTTCAGGATCAGAGCTCTGTAATTTTTCAATTTGTATACCTGAGGGCTTGGATTGTAAATATATTTTATTGAAGATTCCTTTTAATATTTTTTATCATACCGTCTTTTTAGTTTACACGCAATTTCTATTTTCTTTCCTGTATGCATGTAATCTCTCTGATTTATGGATCCCTGATGTGATGGAGGATCTGTTGCTATCATGCCCATCTTTCATGGTTCGTCATATTTTCTCTATTTTTCTTATTGTCTGAATGTAGTAACTGTGATTCATGGATTCCTGAGGCGGTGGGGAATCTGTTGTTATCTTTCCCATGCTCATCGTTCATCACTTAGGCCCTTTCTATTTTACTTCTTGTCTGGATGTAATCTCTTTGATTTATGGATCCCCGAGGCTATGTAGGGTGTATTTCATGGTTCAATAGAAATTTTATGTTTCCTTCTTGTTTCGATGTAGAATCTCTCTAATCGATGGATTCCTGAGGTGACAGAGGATTTGTTGTCATCTTGCCTAGTTTTCATGGTTCATCACTCAAATATTTTTTGTCTTCCTTCTTCTCATCACCGCCTAAATCCTTTTGTCTGATAGGTGGTTTAAATTCCTTCCTTTTTTCACGATACTTATGAATCCATAGCACAATGGTCCCAAACTAATATACAACTATTCTGTTATCCTTTCCTCTTCCTGTAGTCTCACTGATCCACCTACTCAAACCATTTTAATCATTTTACTTTTATTTTGATGGGTACTGGGCTTATCCTCTTGCAGTTTGAGGGTGACTCTCAGTGCTAACATTAATGGAACCATTTCCGGGGACGAAAGTGAAGATATCTTCCATGGGAGAATGAAAATGAATAGATCCAGTTTTAGATGGTGAACTGAAACTAGACACATTATTTTGACTGTTTATCATTCACCTGGAAACTCCATGATTAAAGAATCCAGTGGTGAATCCACAAGTTTAATAAGTCATATTTTCATATGGAATCCATCTTGTCTCAGAGGTTTTATCCTTTTAATTTCTATTATGTTCCTACTTTTCCAAATGGTGTTCCTACTATGGATGAGTGGGGTGATTTTTTTCCCAAATTTACAAAACATAGAGATGACAACCCTACAGAGAATCTTCTTGAGTTTCATGAACTCATGCTTCAATGGGGAATACATCATGATGATGTATTAATTAATATGTTCATGTACTCATTAGAGGGAGATGCTCATGAGTGGTATCGATCCTTCCACCCTACTAGCATCTCCTCCCTGGAACAATTTCATGTAGTTTTCAATATGCACTGTCAAAATGTTTATTCCTCTGAGTTTATTTTCTATAGCTATTGTGAGAAGTATAAAGACGATGTTCAGGATATAGTTGATTCTTATGAAGGCTATGAGGATCAAGAAGATTCCTTGGATGAAGAATCAACTCTTTCTCTTCCCCGTTCATCTGAATCATATGAAAGATGTGTTTGTTGTCTCAGCAAGGAAAGTGCAGAAATTAAATCTGTTTTGGAAGATGATATTCTTTGTATCCCTTTCTCTAAAAATCCTAGATATGAGAAGCCTATTTTTGACTCATATGATGATGATAAGGTATTTCTTCTTGGATTGAATCTTGAAAGGCAACCTATGTTTAATAATGAAGAACAATTTTCTCAGGTTGGGAAAAAAGATACCTCTTGGTAGTTCGTTTGAGGCTCCTCCTTCAGTTGATCATTATGGAGACAAATATGAAGATGTGGAGGTATTTTTCGAAGCAAAGAGCATTAGCAGCCAACCGTCTGATGAAAACGAAATATTATGCCAAGAGAAACATGTTAAGGAGAAAGACCCATCCATTGATATACATGAGGTTATTTCTTGCCATTATCTAGCTTATGTTATCAGAGCAGACAAAGGAGAAGTGGATCAACAACCTGCATCAGCCTTTCACTCACCTGTGATTTCCATAGACATTCAGCCAAATGTGAGCAGTTGTAAAATAGAGTGGGCTTTCTGTTACCAACCTAGAAGGGTTTATCACCTATTTTATGACCTTGTAGGGGAATACATGGAGTTGAATCTGCTCAATATATTGAAGCCTCCAAGTTTTATCTTACCTTCAACATTAGGAGGAGATCTGAAGAATGTTATCGATTTTCTATCATGATTTCATTATCCCTTGTTGATCAGTGATAGAGTAAATAATTTTTCAGTTAGGAGGTTACTTGAATCGCTCTGGTGGAAGTTTTCTTTCACCTAGCACATTGTAAAAATTAGTTAGTGTAGGCTTGTACATAAACAATCTCTTTCTATAGCATGTGTGTTTTCTTTATTTTTAAGTAGATAGTGTACATATCAACCTGTGGTCCTCAGCAAGATGTTTTTGAGTTTGACTATACAACCCAAAGGCTAAGGCACTAGAACTGCGCATTCTTGGAAGCTCGCAGGGAGCATGCCATCCCCTGTGGAGCCAAATGTTATCACATATAGCTATCAAAAGGTCGCAGGACAATAAAGTTTGTGGTATGCACAAAAGTATCCAAACACAACATTCAAAACAACTCATTTCGGGCTTAAAATACAAGCAGTCGTCGGGTTCAATTTTCAGCGGCGGAGATCCCAGGAGATGTTTAGATTAGCGGCTTGCGTGTATTCGACATCTCAAATTTGCACAAGGTCTAGTGCTAGATAGAAGCCCCGGAGTTAAATATCGAGTGCCACGCATCCTTCTCCATCGGTTGATCATGATTTACTTCAGGAATCTAGGCTTTAGGAGTTTCAACATCTCCACTCTCGATTTCATCTGGAGTGTTTTCTCTCGAAGTTAAATATCAAGCGCCACATGTCCTTATCCATTAGACATTCATGATTTACTTTGGGAATAAGGGCTTCAAAAGTTTCAAATCTAAATCTAATGTTGGTAGTTTTCTTTAGGACTTTGGGGCTTCCCCTCTCATTTTCCTAGGGAGTACTTTATCCCGGAATTGCAGATCAAGCGTCGCGTGTCCCTCCAGATCGAACGATCATTATTCACTTCGGGACTTCGGGGCTTCCCTTCTCATTTTCATATGGATTACTTTCTCATGAAATTGCAGATCAAGCATCGTGTGTCCCTCTAGATCGGACGATCATTATTCACTTTAGGACTTCGGGCTTCGGGAGTTTCGGGGATTTCCCTCACATTTTCCTCTAGAGTACTTTCCCCCGAAGTTACAGATCAGGCCTCACGCATCCTCTGGAATGGATGTTCAATATTTAATTTAGGAATCCGAGCTTCAGGAGTTTTAGCTCCTCCCCTCTTGCTTTCATCCAGAGTGTTTCCTCCCGAAGTCAACCGATGGTTACTGCGTGTCCATCCAAATTGATGGTCATTGTTCACTTCGGAGCTCCATCCCTACATGCAAACCATCCCTGAGACCTAAAGCGCCAAAGTACATGGAATTCATCAGTTCAGACATATGGTGCTCTCATCAATCATGACACCTAGCATCCATATGGTGATGACACATGGCACTTAGTCCAAGCACCTTTGGGCATATCATCTGCTTGTTTCCAAGTGAGACATGTCACCTCTCTTTTCATGACACATCAACATAGTGAGGTGAGGCCACCACGTCAGATCGTCCTATGGGAAGTGTTCTTATTCAAGTGCCAATATTAGCACCATCTCTATGCACAGTTTTAATGGATCCTAGAATTGGCAGGAAGATAAGATTTAGAGGTGGCACTAAATTTAGAAGGTGTTCCTAGATCGTAGACCCCAACCATGTCAACAACCACATTTCATTGTGGGGATGCAACATGCTCAAACGATAAAATTATTGAGCGGTCCCGCAATTGAAACCATGGTATAGCGAAAGAGATACATGGTGGAAGGTGTTGAATTGCGGGCTCAAAAGCGGTGTGGATCCAAACCTCCTTTGATGACCCCACAATCACATTCTTATATAACAATGAATCCAAGAGAAACACGTGGTAGTCCCCTAGGTGTTAAGCCTCATCCTGATCCCAAGGGTTAAGTTAATAAAAGAAAGGACCGGTGGTTGAAAACTCGACTCACTCCATAAATAAAAGGCATGGAGGGTCTGGTCGAGGAGACATAAGACTTCCAGCCTGAGGTACCAGATTGGACAATTTTTCCTGTAGGCCCATGCTGAGTTGAGTTTGCGTTTGAGAAGAGGATACACACACAGTCTGACAGAAGAATGCACAGGCGAAAGCATAGAACGAGATATCTAGGTCACACTCCTGGAAGTTGTGGACTATTCTGATTATAAATAGATCATTTTAGATTTTGTAAAGAGGGGGGGTGTTTACTTTGAGGCCGGAGATCTGAGAGAGTTTTTAGGAGTAGGGCTCTGTGATTTTTTAGTTTGTATGCCTGAGGGATTGGATTGTAAATATATGTTATTGAAGATTCCTTTGGATCGTTTTTATTAGTCTTTCTTCTTAGTTTACATGCTATTTATTTTTTCTTCACTGTCTGAATGTAATCTCTCTAATTTATGGACCCTTGAGGTGATGGAGGATCTTTTTCTATCTTGCTCATCTTTCATGGTTCGTCATATTTTCTTTGTTTTTCTTATTGTCTGAATGTATTAACTATGATTCATGGATTCCTCAGGCGGTGGAGGATCTTCTCTTATCTTTCCCATGTCCATCATTCATCACTCATACCCTTTATGTTTTCCTTCTTGTCTGGATGTAATCTCTCTAATTTATGGATACCTGAGGTGATGGAGGATATGTTGCTATATTTCCCATATTTCATGGTTCAACGGACAATTTTTGTTTCCTTCTTGTCTGGATGTAGCATCTCTTTGATCTTTGGATTCTTGAGGCAGTAGAGGATCTGTTGTCATCTTGCCCATTTTTCATGGTTCATCACTTAGATATTTTATCCCTTCTTACTTCTCATCACCACCTAAATCCTTTTGTCTGATATGTGGTTTAAATGCCTTACTTATTCAGGATACTTATGACTCCATAGCCCAATGGTCCCAAACTGATCTGTAGTTAGTTATGTTATTTTTTCCTCTCCCTGCAGCCTCATTGATCCACCTACTCAAACCATTTTAATCCTTTTACTTTTATTTTGATGGGTACTGGTCTTATCCTCTTTTAGTCTGAGGGTGACTCTCAACCCTAACAAGGGGAACTATCAAATCTATTGATCATGTCTTTTATATATGTATAATTTTTTGGAGGAGAAAGAAGTTACAAGCTTATTTGTTAATTATTAACTCTATAAAACACTTAAGTTGAATTATAATAAATTATAATAAATGATTATTATAATGATCATTTAAAAAAAATCAAAAAACTTGTTTCTAAATTCAATTTTTACAAGTTGTTACATGAAATGATAATGTACATAAGTGTGCTCACATGCTCGTTGCACTCATGAAATACTAGATTATTTTCTTATTTTAGAAGTCCTTAATTTTCATAGAAAAATATTGTTTCCTTAATTGTTCAAGAATTAAATCTATAAGTACTCTTCTAACATAGTTACCAACTTAACGAGAACTCTATAGAGTTTTCTTTTTTGGGGGGTTCAAGTTTTTTACCTAGCACCCCCTCCATTTTTAGGTGGTTTTTTGATATTTTAAATTTTGTTATACATAAGGTTTGCACTTTTTTTCATTTATTTTCAAAATTTTCAATTTTTTTTTTTTCAACTATGTTTTTTCATATATTTTCAAACTTTTCTATTTTATTTTTTATTTTTATTTTTATTCAATCATGTTTTTAATCATATTTCCATGCTTCATCCAATGTTAAAAATGTTGTACACCATTTAGTTTTTTGAAATTAAAATTTTTCATATAATAATACGTTCTTAATTAAGTTATGGTTCCATACATTTTAAATATAGTGGAAAATATCATTTTTAACACACTTTTTAAACCTTACTTCAATAAATAAAAAATAAGTGTTGTTAAATAACATTTTTTTTTAAATATTTAGAAAAAAAATATAATTCATTTTTCTTGGATCAATTAAAAACTAAAATAAATAAGAAAACAAACAGAATTGAAATTTAAAAAACAAAAAGATTTTAAAAACAAATTTATATGAGAAAAAATCATTGAAGAAA
>ML778272.1:673150-686637 GCA_009831015.1 Picea engelmannii | reverse complement strand
AATTTACAAAAAAAAAAAAATCACAAAAATCTAAAAAAAAAAAAGACATAAACCTATGTTATAATATGAATGAGACTTGGTCAAACTCGCTAGGCCTGAGGCGATGTGCCTGAATCCCATATTAACTATGTTATATTATAACATAGTTATAATATAACTATGCTATATTATAACTATGTTATAATATAATTATATTATATTATAACATAGTTATAATATAACTATGCTATACTATAACATAGTTATAATATAACATAGTTATAATATAACATAGTTATAATATAACATAGTTATAATATAACATAGTTATAATATAACATTTTTACATTATTAATATATTATAAAAAAATAAATAAATAAATTTGTAGCTTAGGTAAATTTAAATACATTGACACTTCAAATTTTGGACATGTGGACCTATGTGTATGTAAATATTATGAATTGTTATCATTATGTTATTAATGATGGAAGGTACATAATCTACTTCTAGTATGCAATTTTTTAGTTGAAATATCTTGGTACGTTGATACCAAGTTTAATGTTATGTTTAAATGTAGTTACATATTAATAGTGCATGGTTATGCATGGGTTCATGTTATAAACTAACCTGTAGATTGAATGGACTATGCTATAGCTAGAGGAGTGTGATAACAATTAGATGATGTTGTGGACATAGAATGAGAAATAGTGTGGTAGGAATCATTTTTATGTCAATTTATATTGGTTCAAATGCATTGTTATGACATTTGGGAAAATGCAGGTTTTTAAGGTGGCATGACTAGTTGAAACTAAATATTCAATTACAGAGTTGTCTGAACATAGTGTCGTAGTATGGTCCATGCTAGGGTGTTGACCCTAGTTCTATTAGGAGAGGTGGAGGCATTTCCCACCATATATCATTTGAAACCTAGAGTCGTGGGAGAATGGTGTTAAGTCACACTCCCCTAGACGTGTGATGATGAATTCTAGTTACATACCGGGAAATATTTTTCAAGGTAGTTGACACTTCTACTTACATGTTCTATTTGAATTTTGGTTAATTTCGTTAATTCTCCAGTATTGTCTAACATAAGAAGGATAGGATTGGAAAGATGGAAGTAGGATATTGGGGCAGGGTGTTAGGAGTAGTTGAGATTTTTGTGGGGTTTTCAGTTTATAATAGTATGTATGAACCATCTACACATACATAACTTGTAACCGTACATTAGTATTTTATAAATGTATTAAATTAATAATGTTATTTATCTTACCTAGATGTATACATTTTACTATAATTAATTAATTAAGTGAATTGAATAAAGTCAATGATTTTAATTAAGTCAATTGATTAGAGTTAATGAGATTAACTAAATAAATTGAATAGAGTTTATAAAATAAATTAAGTGAATCAATTGGATTTAATGAGATTAACTAAGTGCATTGATTATAATTAATTATTTTATTTAATTGAATGTATTAAATAAATTGATCTAGTTAGATTTGAAATTGATTTATTTAATTAAATTTAATATTTTAGTAAATGATTGAAATATTTTATTATTTAATATATATATGTATGAGTGATGCACATTAATTGAAAAGTACTAAAAGTTGGTGTGAAATTCATTTGCATTTATTAACTTAAGGGAGTTGAAAGAAATGATGTCAGGAGAGGGAGCCTTTCGAGGAGGAAACGAGGTGGAACAAGGGGAAGGGGAAGGGGAAGGGGAAGGATAAGGAGGAGGTGGAGGTGGAGGTGGAGGTGTGAAGAAAGTAGGATGATAATTTAGGGAAGTGATTTTTTTTTAGAGTTGTTTTGTTAAAAATATGGGAGTTAGTAACTTCCATTCTAGGGATTTGGATATACTTGTGACTTTGGTTCATGACATATTTTGGATTATGATTCTAGGGATTTTCGGTATGGAGGGTCAAGAAACTATAAGGTTTTTTTAGAGCTAGGGAGCTGACAAGGTTGTTCCTAGTTGTATGGCAGGTTAAGTATCCAATTTGTGTAGTTAGGAAGTTGGGGAGTATAAAAGAAAAAAGGAGAAACTCAACTGGACTAATTCAAACAGATTTTTGAGGTGTTTACTATTTTGTATTTTATTTCATTTAATTAATGTGAACATATTGTTTAATTAGGTTACATAGTAATGTTTAGTTGCAAGTTAAATTATGGAATGAAAAATAAATTATTACCATTTCCATCTACTCATAACAATGTTTTTATAAAAAAAGAAAAAGAAATAGTATGATTTTATTTGAAGAAAAATTGCGCTCAAAAAGTTACTTAAATTACAGTAGTTAAATTTTAAATCCATGTAAGAAAAGGGCTTCACACATTCTATCGGAGCTTGATTTATGAACTTAGGCCTAGGAGCCACATACAGTCCTAATTGCAAATTATGCTAGAGAAATAAAACAATTATAACCTAGAAACTATGCTATAGTCATAAAACAACCCAGAACCCATAATTTTTGTTGCATACATAAAAAAAACCCATAACCCATAATTTATGTTGTAGACATAAAACAACCTAAAACTCAAAATTTAATTATCATCCTTAGAAGCGAAATGTCCTACAACTAGAACTAAGTTCCATTTTGCATGGTAGATAACTCTATCGACCTAGAAAATCTTGTTCACAACCCTAAAACCCTTGTAAACATCCTACAAATGACCCAGAAACCCTATGAGAACTACTCAGAGAAACCTTGAAGAAGAGAGTGAGTGAAACATGGAAATGAGAACCTACACACCTGTTCCAGCCTCATGTCTCCTGTTCAAACCACCTATTCAAACTACCTATTATCTGTAACAACTTTCGCCTACAAGGTACAAAGGAAAAATAAAGAATTCTAAGACTTAGATGATAAAAATCGCTTAATATAAAGAAATGAATTTGAGAACCGATTAAAAAAAATTGATGTCCATCAATCTACTTACCTTCTTTCCTAAATGAAATGTGAAATTTATGATTATTATAAATATTGTCTATATTTATCATAAAAATCAAAACATTTACCTATATATCTTACATAGTAAGTTAACAAAACATGACTATATCTAAAATTTAAGATATATATATATATATATATATATATATATATATATATATATATATAAGGGAAACTTCAAGAAATTCTTATTCAAAAATCTTGTGTGGAAGATCACAGGAAGAGTCTTTACAATCTTCGAACAAAGCGAGAGAAGAGGCAAAAATTGGTTGTAAGCTAATAGAAATTTCAAAAAGTCTACCCTTTAATTCATACATTGAGTTTAAATTACTAGTAATCGAGTTGTATTTCCTATAAAAGACCCCTAGAATTGAAAAAAAAAACACAACATTGAATTAACTAATTAGATGACATTTGGTTTTTTGGAGCCTCTTCTTGAGGAGGAGGAGGTGAATTCAAGTGACGCACCTATCTGGGTGGTTCGGGTGCCGATGCTTCATCAGAAATATCCAAGGATGATGTCCATTGAAATGGATTGACATGTCAAGATCGCAACTCAACCACTTCTGAACATATTGCTTCCACTTCGTATTTCAGTTACTAGTACCCCTATCTCTATTCTACGGGAATTTCCATGGAGGTTTTCTAGTGAACCAATGCTTCATTAAGCCAAATTTGGAGAGTATTCAATTGATTAACCATTTCCTCACATTCCTCCTCCTGCAACTCCCTTCTCTAGCGCACCACACCTCGATGACTATTTTACATCTTATGTTGGTTCCACTCCTTTCTTTGAGAGGTTCCAGAGAAGACCTCACTATTGGAGGTAGGATAAAGCGGAAAGAAAGTGTGCACAAGGAAACCGACAGCTGGAAGGAAGAGCAACACGCGCGCATGCAAGGAAGACCTAACGACGGTAGGGTTAGGGTTGTGGTAATGCATTGTAAAGGATGAAGACCCAAAAAGAATATAATTATATATACTTAGGTATCATAGAGGGGTTGACAAGTTGTTGTTTTTGTAAGGATCAAAATAAGATAGAGATAAGTTGTTATTGTAGAAAGAACTGTTGTAGCGAACCGCTATGTGATATTTTGTTTTATGATCTATTTTGTATAAGTTGTTGAGATATAGAGGATGAAGGAGGGTAGATATTGAGGGTTATATCACAGGCTGGGGAGCGTGGTGCGATCTAGTCTGCCTCATATAGATCTTACCCAACTGTGAAGGAATTTAAGGCGTGCGACGTTGTAGAGGCAAAAATACTATAATAAAAGAGCTGAGAGCCAAATCTTTGTGGATGTAGCCCAAGAGGGGGTGAACCATAGTAACATCTATGTTATGTGATGAATGCATACATATCTTTATTGTCTTTTCAACAGTTCTTGTTGTGTTAATGAATGAGTTGTTATATTTCCTGCATATTCGCAATTGCCAGTATAATGTGTTTACAAGTTATAATAATGGTTCAATATATAGTTCCCATATCTCACACTCAATCCTAGGATGTAAACACCTGATTCTTACATCCACCCACTAAAGTTATCTTGGGTGAGACTTCACAACGCATTCCATGCGATGTGTTACCTTCAGGTTTACCTGGAGGGCCGATAGTTTTAGAGGCTTTGTTGGAAAACCGAAAGACATGAACCCTGGGTCAATACAAACTTAGACAGAGTAAGTAAGAGATTAAACCAACAAATGGTTCCATTGTCATTGGTAGGAATAAGAGAGGGTTGAGTAGATGAGATAAGTTGAAGACCTATTGGAGGCAGATCAAGAAAATATTAGGGCAGAGAGAAATGAGCCATTAGAACGGAATGTTGAGACTGTGGAATCCCACAAAAGAAGAGATCGAAACTTGAATAAGTTCCAAAGAGTTGTATTTTTCACATAAAGATAACCAAAAACCTAGAGTAACACCCCAAAAATATCTTTAGAAATACGTGTTTACTGATTTACATGAAGCCTTTTTCTGTGATTTCCCACATTTGTTGCAATAGTGGATACTAAGGTTGAAGGATAACCACGCAATGAACTGGGTTCGACAGTTAGAGTGGACCCCAGTAAAGATTGAGCAGTTACAACAGGTGAACAACAAATTCACCCGCGCAATGGATTATTGGCTTGATAGTATTGTGGCAGGTTTCAGAACAGAGTTTGCAGTCGACACAGTGAAGTCGTACATCGAAGCGGAGAAAGAGTTTCTACAAGTACCTTGAGGAAGGTACATTCAATCATTGTATACTTATATAAAGATATTGTTATATAAAAAAAGTGTAATGACAATAGAGTCAGACAACTAAACTTCCCTGTGTGCATGGGGAAAGGGGGGAAGCACTGACATTAAGAGGAGAAATGGAAGGATAGAATGATAAGGGAAAGGAGGAGGAACCCTTGGTCCCAATCATGATGGATGATGACCAGATCAAGTGGATCTTGGAGACAATTGGAAATACGCATAGTGCAGTACCCTACCAATATAAGGTGAATACCAAGAAGAGAGCCATAGCCACGAGGGAAGGCTTGGCCAGTGATGAGGAAGAGGTAGAGGATCTCTAGGATGTGGAGCAGATTGAGGAAATAGTGTGCACAACATATGAGAGGAAGACAGGAGGTCCAAGAACAGGAAGAGAAGGCAACAATCCTATCCATATTAATGTCAGTGTGGAACCCATAAACCCATGTGCGACTAATACACCAAAGAGAACACCACTGTTTAGACAATCGAAGTTTGAAAGAAGTCCGACAGCAGGAAGTACATCTACACAAGGAGAAAAAGTGGAGGAGCCAGTTCAGGCAGTACTAATCAAGTATCTACACCACGTAGAGGTAGCAGTTCAACAATCAGAATGCAAGGACTCGATCCCACCATCAGGTTACCAAAATTTCTAGGAGAAGCAACAAAAGACCCTGAGAAACACTTGTTCATTTGTGCAAATATCTGGGAAGAAAAACATATCACTAATGAAGATACGAAACTTGTGCAGTTAGCTATTATGCTAAGAGACTGCACATTAGATTGGTACATGAGTCTCGACACAAACAGTACACCTGGGATGACTAGGACACTGATAAACATTAATAAGTTACTAATAAATGAGTTCCAGAAGTTGAGCTCAGAGGATCAATACATGAATGAGATGATAGAAATACGACAGAAACCAGGAGAATCCATATGGGAGATTGACCAGAGATTCAAGAGACTAAAGGGAAAATTGAAATATCTCATGACCGATATGCAACATCAACACTTGTTTGTCAATTCATTGCTCCCACACTTAAAATATCCATTGCGACAACAAAAGTTTCAGACACAGGAAGAGTCTTTGCAGGCAGCCATGGAACTGGAAGAAAACTAGTACCAACAGATAGACCCAACTATTGAAGAACTAAATGAGGATTTGAAGAACTTAACATCTCAAATAAGCCAGAATAAGAATAAGGATAAACGAGAAGCCATTTGGTGCACTACATGAAGGACGAAAGGACACCACAAGAACAAATGTCCAACATTCTCACAATATATGGCAGCATGAATGCCAAACCCATTACCCATAGGAGGACCATGGTGTGAAGTTTCTAAGAAACCAGGTCACGATCCATATCATTGCCTAATGATGCAAAAATACCAGAAAGTCCCAAAGAGTTCATATTTCACCTTTTGCAAGTTAGTAGGCCAAAACGACAAAGATTGTAGAATTATGGATTTGATGTGAGAAAGGACATCATATGCATATAGAGTGCATGCCGAAATGATGACTAGTCAAGATGCGCCATAGTTCAATCAAGTTGTAGCTCCATACAACACTGCACAACAACCATATAAAAATGTGCAGTCACAGTACAACATGGCACAACCTCAGTATAATACCACATAGTATAATCAAACCCCTTCGTATAATGTGTCGAGAGGAGATAGAGAAGGCTATAGGGGTGGAGGACGAACCAGAGGAGGTTTTGGATGAGGTAGAGGACCAGTGGTATGTCACAATTGTCAACAACCAGGACATTATGCAAGGGAATGTCTTCTTCCACCAACAACTTGTATGTATTGTTGTGCATCCAACCACGATATAGAGGAATGTCCGACACTACTAGTAAAAATTCAAGAAAAGAGAAACTAGAGTGGATCTTAGCCGAAACAAGGGATGAAGGAATAAATATCAACATAGTTACTCATGGACGAGCTAAAATAGGGGATTCCATTGTTCGACAAGAGCCGGCACAAAATCAATGGGTGAAAAAGAACATTGAACCAAGGAAGCAGTTCGACGCACAAAAGGAGAAGGAGATATTTAAGGAAGCCTGAAAATAATTTCAGAAGGAGGATATGGCGATGAATTCAACTACGCAGAAAAGAAAGGAAGCACCCAAGTACGAGATGCCTCCGTTATTGGATCATACCAATAAACATTCAAAACTAAAAGAGAGTAGTTTTACTTTTGACAATTCTATAAACATTCTATGATTCTATTTTTTTGTCCAATTATCATTGGAATAAAAGTACAAGTCTAAATCATAATAAAGTCACCATTGACCAATTACTAGCTAGCAATGCACCACTAGGGCTTTAGCCTCACACCCAATCGCCTCTCCTGCAAGTGTTACCCATATGGAAACTGAAGGAGGGGGGAAATCGGCCCCCTCCTACAACACCATCACGACCAAGGAACACGACCCAATTCACTTCAAAAAGCTGACTTCCGAGATCCTAGATGAAATGCGATAGATAATGTTGGAGGAATAAATGTCGAAAGAGAAACCGATGGAAATCGATCCCGAAAGCAGTCAACCAAAAACTAATCGCACCTGGTAACCAAGAAAATGCATTCCTCAAGCCCCAATCACCCCCAAATACATCATCATTTCCCTGAGAATAGAAGACCAGAAATAATATCTGAGGGATTTTTCACTGATAGGGAAATTCTTGGGACTTTGGCCCTCGAAAAAAGACCTGATCAAATGGATTCAACATTGGTGGAAGCCAAAGGGTCACTATGACCTCCAACTTGGATCAAAAGGCTTCTTTACAATAATCCTACACAACCTGGAGGACATAAATTGAATCTTTGAAGGGGGGCCATACTTGTACAACTTGACATGCCTCTTCCTACACTTTTGGATGGAGAGATTCTGCTCGAAAAAGCAATAATTTACTTACGCCCTGGTCTGGCTACGACTATACTCACTCCCACAGGAATTATGGCTTGAAGAGATCCTAGCAGGAATTGGAAACACCATTGGAACCTATGCCAAAGCCTTGGAGGTGACAATACAACGAAGGTATACTGCTTATGCTTGCATATGTATTTATTTGAATATCTCTAAACCCCTCCCTAGATCCATTACCCTAGATTATCAAGATGAAGAATGGTCCCAAACCCTTGACTATGAGCACATCCCCTTTCGTTGTTGCAAATGCCATGAACATGGAAATCTCTTCCATGAATTCCCTTTAAATAACCCTACCAAACCTTCCCAAGAAGACCCTGACAAACCCAAGGATGGTTTCCCCCAAGTCACGGGTTGATGAAGACGCCCTTCTAAAAAATCTCCACCTTAGACCACTCCTGGACCCCCTACCAAAAATTCCTTTGAGGCCTTTCAAACCACCTTAGATACCCCCTCCTCCTCAACTGCTTCACTAACAACCCTAGTGATCGACACCAACCACGACCTTCCTGACCACACTTTCTCAACTCCTTTGCAGGCCACTGACACTGGACCCTCTCTCCCTGGAAACATCAGACTCGAAATAGGAGATCCGGATCTAGACCTGGAGGATCAGGAGCTCACGAGTATAGATATGGCACATCTGGAACAAGCCTATCGCAAGAAACAACTCTACACCATCCCACAAGACCAATTGCACAAAGATCACAAACTCTTCCTTAACTCCTTAACGGGGGGCTTAGCTCGAGGTAGCTTGAATCTAGGAATCCAAAAAGTACCTCGAAGGAACAACGAAAACCTGCAAAAGATGAGAAAAAGAGAGGGTGAAATCCAAAACATCAACTCATTCAAGATGTTGGCAACTTTCTAGTCAACTCAGGCCAAATAAATCTTATCTCAGACAACTTCCCTCCCCTCTAAACCCCATCGTCCTCATGAAAATAATATCCTGGGATATAAGGGGGCTTAACGCTAAGAGAAAACAAGGTTTCCTCAAAGAGAGAATAAGGAAGGATCAACCGGACATATTTCTCCTACAGGAAATAAAATGTGCAGGAGATGAGGCTTCATCCACTCTTCAAAAATGATGGAAGCAGGCCCAATAGGTAGTAGTGGACTCTAAAGGGACAATTGACGGATTAGCCATACTCTGGGATCCAAACACAGTTATTTTGAATGACTTCTTCACTTCCAATTGTACCATTACCACTTCCTTCCACCTCATTGGCTCAAGAAAACAAGGCTACATCACAAATGTCTATGGTCCTTCGCGACCAGGAGATAAGGCAACCTTCCTTCACCATTTGGGTCGACTAGCCGACCATATTGGACCCCACCGATGGATCATCAGAGGGGACTTTAACATGATCACATGTCTGGAGGAAAAAAAGGGAGGCACTTGCATCTTGGGAAATGAATGTGAGATTTTCAAACACACCATTGATATACTGAAACTCATAGACGTTGCCATGGATAATGGGCCCTTCACCTGGTCCAACAAATGCTCGGGGGAGCAACACGTATCCAACAGACTAGATCACTTCCTCATTTCGGAAGCCATAATGTTAGATAATCTAGCCTGGAATGCCATAGTCATTGACACTCCGGGGTCGGACCACTGGTCGATACAACTAACCTTCAACATTGAGGACACCCTAGGCAAAAAGCCTTTTCTCTTTGAATATTTTTGGCTAACACACCCAGACTTTCAAACAAATATTCAACATTGGTGGGAAGAGGTAACCATACAATCAAGCACGCCAATGTATAGATTCCAACAGAGGCTCAAAAACCTCAAACTTCAACTCAAATCATGAAACAAGACCACCTTTGAAAACATCATGCAAGCGCAGGCAAGTCTCAATCAACAAATGCAGAACCTCCAACAACAAATTCACTCTCAATGACTAACGGATTCCCTAAAGGAGCAAGAATTAAAAATAAGCAACTAGATCGCAGAAAGATGAAAGCAGGAAGAGATACTCTGGCGAAAAAAATTATGTATCCAATGGTTAAAAGAGGGGGAAAAAATAGCAAATTCTTCCACAAATCCATGATTCAGCACAGGCACACCAACCACATCACCCATCTAGTCTCGGATCAAGGAACCGAAATTCAACATCATGCAGACATAGAAAAAGAGTTGCTCACCTACTACAAAAATCTTCTCGTGGAACCCCCAATCTACAGGAAGCAAGCCATCGACACAATCCTCAGAAATATTCCCAAGGGGGTAACCAAAGAGCAAAATGACACACTCATGAGACAATCACTCAAGAGGAGGTCGACCAATCTCTCAAGGATACCCCACTGGGAAAAGCTCCCGGATCAGATGGTTTCACCTCATATTTCTTTCACCACTGCTAGAACATCATTCGAAAATATGTTTGGGAAATCATCGAAGACTCCATACGCTCTGGGTAGTTTCTTCAAGCCCTCAATGTGACCTTTCTCACCCTGATACCCAAAGAAAACAACAACACCTCCCCCTTGCACTTCAGGCCTATCACCCTCTGCAACGTCATCTGAAAGCTCCTCATGAAAATCATTCCAACTTGACTCAAACCTATCCTTTCGTTCCTCATATCCTCAAAGCAGTCTGGATATGTGGAAGGTAGACAAATTTTGGATAGTGTCATCCTAGCACACGAAATCATCCACTCGCTTCACTCAACAAAAACCCAAGGTATGCTCCTAAAACTTGATCTCTCTAAAGCCTTTAATAAGTTAAGTTGGAGCTGTTTGAGATCAAACATTCTTGCCTTTGGCTTTGACCCTACATGGGTCTCCTGGATTGTCAATCTTACCTCCTCATCCTTGTTCTCTTTTCTCATCAATGGTGTTCCGATGAAACCTTTCTCCCCATATCAAGGAATAATATAAGTTAATCCACTCTCACCTTTCCTATTCATCCTCATGGCAGAAGGACTGAGTCACACTATTAAGGCGACCGTCGTTGAAAACTTTCTCTCTGGTCTCACCCCCCATGGCATCACCCCCCTATTTCACATAGTCAATTTGTGGCCGACATCCTTCTCATGGGACATTCTACCGCCAAAGAAGCTCTATGTTTCAAATCCATCATCAACCTCTTATGTGAAGCCTCGGGAATGGAAGTGAACATGACAAAATGCCAAGTCTTCTTATTCAATACTTCCCCTCCAATACAACCACCTCACCCAATTCCTGGGCTTCACCCATAGTACCCTCTGCTTTGTTTATCTGGGAACCCCCCTCATTGATAACCCTCTAAGAAATGATTCTTGGGGATCCTTACTTTCCAATTTCCACAAGAAACTCTCATCTTGGACCTTTCGTTCCCTCAATTTGCATGGATGCCTCATCCTTCTGAAGCAGTTCTTCAAGCCCTCCCGGTCTACATTTTTTCTGCCCTTGCATCCTCTACTTCTATTCTCAACACTTTAAGAAACATACAAGGAATATTGCTCTGGCAGGGCACCAAAGAGGAGAGAAAATTCACTTTGGTAAGCTAGAAAAAAGTTTGCAAACCAAATATCTTAGGGGGCCTTGGCCTCAAAGATCCATCCATACTCAACAAAGTTCTCAGTGCAAAAATCTTGTGGCACTAGTTAAAGAGACCCCAAGATCTCTGGGCACACCTCTGGAGGAAAAAATATACCCCCCACTTCCCCTGAAACAAAGCTCATTAGATGGAGTGGTCAAAGCCCAAGATCGCTTATCTGGAATGCGACCAGGAACAATCAGAGACTTATCATAGAGCATTCATTCCGGGAATTACAAAATGGCTCGTAAACACATTTTTGGAGTGATTCTTGGCAGCAACTTCCAGCCCTAAATATCGATCTGAATCTCAGTGCCCTCATTCCCTTCACCACTGAAGCAAGACTCATCAAAATATAGGATTATTGGATCCCATACAGGCCAAGGGATATTTGGTGCACCTGGAAGAATTCTCATGAGGATCTGAACATCCCCAATGATCTCAACATCCAACCACTGCAAGATCACCTAAATGCGTGGAAAATTCTCAAACAACAAGGCAATGACATCCTCAGATGGGGACACTCCACCACAGGAACCTTCACCATCCATGAAGCGTACCTCATAAGAGCAAGTCACAACTTCTCTCCTCGAGGAGAGATCTGGAGCAAAATCTGGGAAATAAAATCCAGGCCGAAAATCAACACCTTTCTCTGGCTGGTGGCGCACAACAGTATTCTCACTTGGGACAATCTCAGGAAAAGAGGTTTCATCGGCCCCTCCAGATGTGAACTATGCGTTTTAGAGGAGGAAACTCAAAATCATCTCTTAAACCTGTGCACGTACAACTCAAGCATTTGGGACCATGGCACCTGCCTAATGAGAACCACAGACAAGAATCGCACAGGACTCCGGGAAACAGTAGCAGGCTGGAGAAGCACGACCTTTCACTCCCCAGTCCTCAACAAAATCTAGCAACTACTCCCAGGGTTTATTATATGGCATATCTGGAAAGAAAAGAATAGACGAATCTTCCAAACAACCACCAGGACCTGGCAAGAAGTTTGGACCACCATCCATTCCAATCTTAACGAAACCATCTCCATGCATCCCTGGATGGTTCAAGATCTAAACTGCCCCCCAATGAGAGTCACATCCTCAACACCTGGAAGCTCAACCTCCACCCCACGATCTCCACTGTGGTCCATTGTAAGCATAGCCCCACACATTGGGAAGTTCCACCCATAGGATGCTACAAACTAAACTATGATGGGGCCTCCAAAGGAAACCCAGGACCAGCCGGATACAGAGCTGTCATACACAACAGAAAAGGGGAAATCCTACACATCACAACTGAAAATTTGGGTCATAACACTAACAACTCGACAGAGATCTAGGGATTCCTCGCTGGACTTTAAGCAAAAATAGAACTAGAGCTATTCCCCATCATAGCCAAGGGGGACTCGCAAATCATCACCAACCTTCTCTCCCACCTACTTAATGGGGCTGACCTGGAGAAAATTTCTCTGAGCTGGAGACTCACGACTGGGCTTATCAAAATCAACTCCATCCTCCAACCACACTGGGTAATCCACCCCTCTCATGTTCAAAGAAAAGTGAATCAAGTGGCTGACCTACTGGAAAATATTGGGGTGGAAATGGAAGAGGGAATCTTCGCATGCTCCCCCATGTCGAACCCCCCTCATCCCACGGTTATTGCTTACAGAAACATGGAAAGCACCAAAGATCGACCCCTGGATGGGGTGTTTCCAAGCGCAAGGGAAAATCAGGACACGGGGAGGTCACCGAGATTGGAGGCCAGCCACCTGGCACCCATCTAGTCACATCCCCCCTCTCTATATCCCCATGAATGTCAGCACTCAACCGCCAACCTTCACTCCTCCTACGTGCAC
>ML778272.1:607090-618046 GCA_009831015.1 Picea engelmannii | reverse complement strand
ATATATATTATAAGTCATTAATAATTATTGAAGATAATTAATGGAGGATTAATAGTTATTAAGGATTATTACTGGAGGATTAGTTATAGTTAATGGGAAATTAATAATTATGGAGGATTAATAGTTATAGTTAATGGAGGATTAATTAATTAATTAATCAATGTCGATTATTGATTAAGGAGAATTAAACTATGTAAGTTAATTTTAGGGATTAAATAACTTGATGAATGACGAGACTAAGGGTATTATAATTAATAAAGGCGATTAAAATGAGTGGTGCATATTGTTACAAGGGTTAGGGTTGATGCTTGATTATAAACACAAGTTAGAGTAATTGAAGGTTAAAGTGTGGCACTAGTAAGGTGAGAGAGTTGTTAGGATTCATGAATGAAGACATCAAGCTTAGACGCTTTAACCCTAACCTAGCCACCTCCCCTAAAGAGAGTAATGTTTGTTTACAGACAAGTAAAAAAAAACTTATGCCTAACCCTGTTTTCTAGTTTAAGTTGTGCAAATGTGAGATGTCCTTGAACTCACCCTGAAAACTTTGGTTGATGCAGGTTAAATTATACAGGATGGTTAGGACTCGAGGAAATTGAGGAAGAGGGGCATTTTCATAGAGACTGCCAGCGCTGCCGCCACCATCGCTTGAACTAGCTCTCATATTGCGCTCTTTGGAGGCCATAAATGAGACTTTAAAGGGGAATCAACCAACAAGGATCGAAGTGGAGCCCCCACCATCTGGAACGGGTAATCCAGAAGCATCGAGGGATTCAGGGGGAGGGCCTCCACCTGAATACATCACTAGAGAACTGTAAAAGATTAAACTTCTGGAGTTTGTCGGGGATCGTGCTAGTGAAAGCGCCAAGGCATGGTTGGAAGACATGACAAGGTGTTTTTCCTTAAGAGACTATGTGTCCACTTCAAAGGCGAAGATAGAGATTTTTCAGTTAAGAGACAGTGCCTTGAACTAGTGGGGCAACTTGGAAAGGCAACTGCATCTTACCCCGGACACCGTATCTTGGGAACTTTTCGAGGAGAGGTTACGAAGGAAATATCTACCAACCTACTATGAGGAACAATAGGTAGGAGCATTTCATACTGTAGTACAGGGAAACATAACTGTAGAAGAATATGAGATTAGGTTTATGGAATTGGTCAAATATGTTTCATATACGGATAATGACCAATGACAGGAAGAATGCTTTGTCTATGGGTTAAACCCTAAGATAAGGGATATGGTGTGGATGTGGAAACCATCTTCAGTAGCGGAAGATGTGGAAAATGTGCGTTACAAAGAGGAACACATGAACTTAACCAGAGGTACGAAACTGACCTTTCTGCATCGTCCTGGATTCATGGGGAAGGCCCCAAGGACATTTCGCAGGGGAAGGGGCTCAAGGCCACCTCCATATGGTAATAGAGTCGCACCAAGGACCGTAGCTGCAGGCATTTCAATGGGAGTGAGTGCAGCATCTCGTTCATCACCAACGATGCAGGCATGCCCACAGCCATCTCAGGGAGAAGCTAGTAGGGGCAGGGGTTCCAGGGGAAGGAACTCATTTCAGAGATAGTCACATAACAATGCACAGGTTCAATCCCTTGTTACCTATTGGGGGAGGACCCCATTACCAGGGTAACTGCCCAGATTTACAATTAGGATTTGTGCATAGAGAAGGAAAGGCCCCAATGGGAAGAGCAAGTAGCAGCCACCAGATTTATGAACTGGTTAATAATCGTCAGGCAGAACATCAATCCACGGTGGTGGAGTCATCAGGTATGCTAAATCATATCAATGTTAAGATTTTATTTTATTATGGTGCTACAAATAGTTTCATTTCACCATCTGCATTAGAAAAGAGTGGGTTGGCAACCTACGAGCATGATGACTTTAAACAAGTCGTGATGGCCTTGGGGGAAAAACAAGCAGTAGGACCTAGTGTTGATAATTATATAGTGGACCTGGGAGTGTGTACTACCAGGTTGAAGGTATACGGTACTGCTCTCGGTGTGTATGACCTAATCATTGGAATGGATTGGTTAGAATCCCATCGAACTTTGGTAGATTTTTTTGCAAAACGGGTGCTTTGTGTCGAAGATGAAGGAAGACCAGTGGAGATCCAGGGTGTACGGAGAAAGGTGGGATAACTCTTTATCTCAAATATGAAGGTTAAGCGATGGCTGAGGCAAGGGTGTTGACTATATGTAGTGGAAGCAGTGAATGAAAGGAAGGGACCCTCTTTGGATTGGTACCCGGTTTTGTTAGAATTTAAGGATGTTTTTTCGAGCGAGTTACCAGGGTTACCTCCATAGAGGGAGCTTGATTTTACTATTGAGCTAAAACCTGGTGTAGAACCAATTTCCAAGACTCCGTATCGGATGACAGTGCCAAAACTTTGTGAGTTGTAAATGCAGTTGAAAAAGTTACTAGACTTAGGGCTAGTAAGGCCCAATGTCTCACCTTGGGGTGCACTAGTAATTTTTGTAAAGAAGAAAGATGGTTCCTTACGACTGTGTATAGATTACAGGGACTTGAATCGTGCTATAGTAAAAAATAGGTACCCAATGCCGCGAATAGATGACCTCTTTGACCATATGAAAGGAGCAGCGGTATTCTCAAAAATTGATTTGCGATCATGGTATCACCAGTTAAGGATTAAGGAAGGCGATATTCCTAAAACTACCTTTCAAACTCGGTTTGGGCATTATGAGTTTGTCATAGTACCATTCAGATTGACCAATGTGCCAGTAGTATTCATGATCCTCATGAACCAAGTATTCTGGAAGTACTTAGACCGTTTTGTACAAATCTTTCTAGATGATATCCTCATCTATTCCAAGAATGAAAGAGAACATGAGGAACACTTACGAGTGGTGTTGTTCTGCCTTAGAGAGAACAAATTGTATGGGAAGTTTTTGAAGTGTTCCTTCTTCCAGAAAGAGATCCACTATTTAGGTCATATCATTTCCATTGAAGGAATCTTTGTGGACCTAGAAAAGGTAAAGTCCATTATGGAGTGGCCACTGCCGAAAAATGCCCATGAGGTGAGAAGCTTCATGGGGCTAGCATGTTATTATTGGAGATTTGTGGAAGGATTCTCAAAAATAGTGAAACCCATCACCACTTTATAGCACAAAGGGGTCAGGTATAAATGGACAGAAGAATGTGATAGTGCATTCATTGAGCTTAAGAGGTTACTAACTAGTGCGCCAATTCTATGAGTGTCAGATATGGAAAAGGACTTCACAGTATGCATAGATGCCTCGAAGTAAGGGTTGGGGGCCGTGATAATGCAGGATGGATGAGTGATATATTATGTGTCAAGGAAGTTGAAGAAACACGAAGAGCTATACACAACTCATTATTTAGAGTTGGCAGTTGTAATGCTAGCTCTGAAACATTGGAGGCACTATCTTGTGGGGTGAAACTTTGAGCTCAAAATGGACCATCAAAGTTTAAAACATATCTTCACTCAAAGGGATCTAAATGCCAGGCAAAGGCGATGGAGTGAGTTTATGAGTGACTATGATTTTGGTATTTCATACATCAAATGAAAGGAAAATGTGGTCGCAGATGCCTTGAGCAGGAGACCACGTGTCTTCTCCCTGGTAACCTTAAAAGTCAATCTGAGGGAACGTGTGTTGGCACAACTCCAAGGAGACAGTTGGTATTTATAGGTTACTTTAAACCTCCAGAGTGGGAGGAAATTAGATCCAAAGTATGAAGGATATAGTCTGGAAGCAGACGGTCTATTGAGATATCGGGGAAGGATGTACATCCCTGAAGATGGGGATATTCGAAGCATCATACTGAAGGAAGCCCATAAAGCACTTTATTGTGTGCATCCGGGTGTGAAGAAGATGTACGCAGACATGAGGAAGATCTTCTTCTGGGTAGGCATGAAGGACGATGTGGTCCATTTCGTTGCCAAGTGCCTAGAGTGTCAACAAGTGAAAGTCGACCACCACCACCTGACAGACCTCCTACAACCACATGATGTTCCTATGTCCAAGTGGGAAGTCATATCTATGGATTTTGTTGTAGGGTTGTCGCTCACATCTCATAGACACAATGCCATTCTCTTGATAGTTGATAAGTTAACCAAGAGTGTTAATTTTATTCTGATTAGAGACACTTACAATGTCATTGATGTGGCACGTGTGTTTGTAAGTGAGGTCATCCATTTGCACGAGATACCTAAGAATATCATTTCAGATAGGGACTCCAGATTCACTTCTAGGTTTTGGACAAGTTTGCAGTCAACGTTAGGGACTCAGTTGAACTTAAGCACAACTTATCATCCTGAAACAGATGGGCAAACAAAGAGAGTAAATCAAGTCATTGAATACATTCTTAGGATGTATGTCATGGATAATCAAACCCATTGGGAGAAGTACCTACCTTTGGTAGAGTTTGCCTACAATAACAGTTTTCATAGCTCCATCGAAATGCCACCCTACGAAGCTATGTATGGAAGGTCATGCAGAACGTCGTTGAGTTGGGATAGATTAGAAGACTGAGTAACATTTGGGCCAGAATTGATTCAAGAGATGGAGGAACAAGTGATTAAGATTAGGTAGAGACTAAAGGAAGCACGGGATAGGCAGAAAAGTTATGCAGATGCACATAGGACCGAGCGAAGTTATAAAGTGGGAGACCAAGTTTTCATTTGTATCAGGCCTAATAAGAGTACCATACAATTTGGGTAGGGGACAAAGTTGTCACCTCGATTTATAGGACCGTTCAGAATCCAAGAGAAAATTGGACCCATTGCCTATCGTCTCGTACGGTCACCCCACTTGCATAAAACTCATAATGTTTTTCATGTATATATTCTACGTCATTATGTTGTTGATGAATCACATAAGCTAAATTGGAAGGAATTGCAGGTATCGGATGTGGGAACTCTCACGGTATAACCGTTACACATATTGGACTATAGAGTTCAACAACTCAGGAACCGTCTGGTAGACCAAGTTAAGGTCCAGTGGGACAAGTATAGTCCATGATCTGCTACTTGGGAAGACACCGAGAGACTATGATGAGATTATCCCTCACTTTTTTGACCACCTCGAGAATATGTTTCTTGAAGGTTGGGTGTATGTAACACCACCTTTTGACTTAGACAGCCAGGATTACCTGAGGCCTACACACATTTATTTTCTATTCACAAGTGAAACTATTAAATGATACACTTGAACTTTTAAGACGTATGAATCTTTATGAATGTTTAAATGTATTTGGATAATGATGGAAATGATGCGATATATTGTCAGAATGTAAATTTTATGAATGTTTAAATTGTATTGATGATGATGGATATGATGCGATCTACTATGTGAATGTAAATTCTATGAATGTCTAATTGTTATTGATGATAATGGATATGATGTGATATATTGTGTGAATGAGAATCCTATGAAGGTTTAAATGCTATTTGAATGATGATGGATATGATGCAATCTATTATGTAAAATGATAATTCTATGAATAGGTAACGTTAATTGATTTATGGGATATTATGAGATCTATTTCTAGCTTGAAAAATTTGATGTTAAACTTGCTGGTACGTGGATACCGAATTGAAATTATGGTTGTATGCAACTACATGATGATAATGCATAGAAATGTATGAGTTTGTGTTACAGACTAATCTGCAGGTTATGGGCTATGAAATAGCCAAGGGATAATGAAGATGAAAGTGGATGTCATGACTACTGGCCAAGAAACAATATGGTATGAATCTTTGTATGTGAAATTATATTGGTTTGGAATCATTGCTATGATATGTGGACCAGTGCAGGATTTCAGGTGGTGAGACTGCCCAAAAGTGAATAGACGATGACAAAACTCCCAATAACACAGTGCCACTATATATTCCATTATAGGGTGTGGACCCTAGTCCTATTAGGAGGGGTGGAGGAATTTCCCACCATGTATCCTCTGAAACTTGAAGTCATGGGAGGAAGATGTTAGCTCACGCTCCCCTAGACGTGTGATGATGACTGTTAGTTGCCTGCTGGGGAAGCTTGGTCAAGATAGTGACACTTCCACTTATGGGTTCTATTTGGAGTTAGGTCAATATAGTTGACACTCCAAGATAGTCCAGCAGAGGAAGGATAGGAATGGAAGATGGAAATAAGTTAGGGAGGAAGGAAGAATAGAAATAGTTGAGAGTGTATGGAGATTTGCCTTATGATGGAACTTATTGTTTTCCTTTTGAAAAGAAAATGTATATATATATGAATATTCATAATTATGTAACTAAACTACAATTGTCTAAATAACATTGTTGAGCTAGATAATTGTAATTAAAGGATTTCGCAAACATTTGATTGATTTATTATCTTTTATAAAATGAATAGTCTTGTTGAATGGATTGGATGCATATGGAAATTACTATAGAGATGATATTTATTGATATTAGTACATGAACGAGACTTGTATGTACTAGATACACATACATTTCTTGCACATGTACACTAGTATGAATGAGTTTCTTGGCTTACTTACTAATAATGACAGTTATTTGTTATAAATGTGTGAACCATGTTTCTTTTCCCTTGAATCATAAAATACTTTAACTTCGGGACGAAGTTTCCGGAAGGGTCGATGTATGTAACAACCTTAGTTAAATAGTTGCTTAAGGTTTGTCAAGTATAGTTAATTAAATAATTAACTATCCTAATGTGTATTAGTTAAGTAATGATTAATTATTAATAATATTATTTATTTATTGTTTAATATATGTTGATTAATTAGTTAATTGATTATTTAACACATTTAATGTTTGGGGTAATGAATTAAAAGCTTAATAATTTTTATTTATTTATTAGAAAACTTAACGTATGAAGGATAAGGTATTGAATGGATGGACATGGTATTGAATGGAGGGATAAAGTGGGAGGCATTAAATGATGGAAGGATGCGATGAATGGAAGGAGGATATGAGGGGGAAGAGGCATTCGAGAGAGAGACCTTTTGAATTTTTGGGAAAGGGATCATTTTGACAGTAGGGACTGTATTTTTCTATTGGGGATATTTTTCTAGTTTGGAGTTTGGGTGGACTGTTACAGGGGTGCACCAGGTTGCTGAGAGTTTTGGGCTCAGGGGCCAGGAATCCTCACGGAATCCTGGAACTAGGGAGCCAGATAGGATCTGCTCCTAGCTGGAAGGGAGGAAAGATTCGGTTTTGGGCAGAGTTTGGGCAGAGCAACAACAAGGACATACGAAGATTGGGGAAATAACATCAAACAAAGATATGTATTTTCATGAATTTGTTGTGTTATGTGGTTGTTATTAAATTTATTTTCATGCTGTTAATAAATTTAATTTATGATGAATAATAAATGATTATAAGTTGATGATTAAATTGTACTGGATATAAATTCCTCATTCTTTATTTTAGCTTGTGTTTTATAAGGCTCTGTGGGGAAAAAAATATTACAGTTCAATGCTTTCGTTTCCACATTCTTCTGTCAGAATGTGCATGTATCCTCCTGTCAGACGCAAACTCAACTCAACATGGGCCTGCAAGAAAAATCGTTCATCATGGCACCTTGGGCTGACAGTCTTTTATCTCCTCGACAAGACCCTCCATGCCTTTTATTTATGGAGTGAGTCGAGGTTTCAACCACCAGTCCTTTCTTTTATTAACTGAACTCTTGGGATGGGACGAGGCTTAATGCCTATGGGACTACCACATGTTGCTCTTGGATTTGTTGTTATATAAGCATGTGATTGTGGGGTCGTCAAAGGTGGTTTGGATCCACATCGCTTTTGATCCCGCAATTCACCACCTTCCACCACATAGCTCTTTCGCTATACCATGGTTTCTATTGCGGGACCGCTCAAGAATTATATTGCTCGACCATGTTGCATCCCCGCAATGAAATGTGGTCATTGATATAGTTGTGCCTTGTGATCTAGGCACACCTACTAAATTTAGCACCACCACTAAAGCTTTTCTACCCACCAATTCTATGATCCATTAAAACTGCGCATCGAGATGGAGCTAATATTGGCACTTGAATATGAACACTTCCTGGAGGACGATTGGACATGGTGGCTTGACGTCACTATGTTGATGTGTCATGAAAAGAGAAGTGACAGGTTTCACTTGGAAACAAGCGGATGATATGCCCAAAGGTGCCTAGACTAAGTGCCACGTGTCATCACCAGATGGATGCCAGGTTTCATGACTCATGAGAGCACCATATGTCTGAACTGATGACTGCCACATACTTTGGTACTTCAGGGCTCAGGGGCGGTCTACATGTAGGGATGGAGCTCTGAAGTGAACGATGACTGTCGATTTGGATGGACACGCGACATCGATCGGTGGAATTCGGGAGGAAACACTCTAGATGAAAGCGAGATGGGAGAAGCTAAAACTCCTGAAGCCTGAATTCCTAAAGGAAATATTGACCGTCCATTCTAGAGGACACGTGGTGCCTGATTTGAAATTCAAGGGGAAATTACTCTAAAGGAAAATGAGAGGGGAAGCCCTTAAACTCTTGAAGCCTGAAGTCCCGAAGTGAATAATAATCGTCCTATCTGGAGGGACACGCGATGCTTGATCTGCGATTTCGAGGGAAATTACTCTAGACGAAAATGAGAGGGGAAGCCTCGAAGTCCCGAAGTGAATAATGATTGTCTGATCTAGAGGGACACGTGACGCTTGATCTGCAATTCCGAGAGAAAGTACTTCAGAGGAAAATGAGAGGGGAAGCCCCGAATTCCCAAAGCAAACTACCACCGTTAGATTTGGATGGACACACGATAGCGATCAATGGACTTTTAGAGAAAACATTCCGGATGAAATCGAGAGTGGAGATGTTGAAACTCCCGAAGCCTAGCTTCCCAAAGTAATTCATGATCGTCTGATGGAGAACGACGCGTGACACTTGATCTTTAACTCTGAGAGAAAACACTCCGGGTGAAATCGGGAGTGGAGATGTTGAAACTCCTGAAGCCTGGATTCTCGATGTAGATCATGACCGTCCGATGGAGAAGGATGCATGGCGCTCGATCTTTAACTCTGGGGATTCTTTCTGGCGCTAGACATCGCACAACTTTGACATGTCGAATACACGCAAGCTGCTGATCTGAACTGCTCCTGGGATCTCCGCCACTGAAAATTGAACATGACTCCTGCTTGTATTTTAAGCCTGAAATGATTTTTTTTGAATGTTCTGTTTGGACAGTTTGGTGCAAACCATGGACTTGGTCGTCTTGCGACCTTTTGGCAGTTATATGTGATAACACCCCTAAAATGTTTTTTCTCAACTTTTTTCAAATTTTTTCTCCTGTCTATTCAAAGTTTTTCTCCTCTGTATTCAAATTTCGTGTTTTGTGTATGATATGATACTTAATTCAATGAAGATATTTTCTACTCAAGCAGAAGGACCAATGCAAGTGGCCATCCATGGTCATTTTATAAAGGTTTTTACTAAAGGGGGAGGTACATGCAATTGCATGATATTAATAGTGCTGAGAGTTAGTTGCAGTAATGAGAGTTTTAATTGGTGATTAAATATATTAATAGTTTATATTGTGAGGAAGGTGATTAGATGCATTGACAATTTAATATATTTTAAGTTAGGAAGATTTGGTGTGAGGGAGTTTAGTTGTTAGATGTTCACTATAAGAAAGAATGTTGAAATAGTACAATTGAACATCTAACCAAGTGGCATTTAATTTTTGTTTATGTATAACTATGGTTGGAGATTAATCATTTAATGTTTATGAAAAACTATTCTATAGTTGTTATAGAAGAAGGATAAATGGTATATGATTTTGGCATTTTCTAGTTTTCCATTATTGAAATCTTGTTAAGCAATTAGATTGATGAAATTGTGTTTTTTTTCTAAATCAGAAAATGATTCAACACCCTCCAATACCTCTAGTGCAACTAGAATGTGCAATGCTAACATATACTATCTATGATTACAACAATCCAAACTAATTTGTGTTGAATTTGAAGCAAAAGATATTGATTTCCCCTCTTGTTATTATGAGTGGAAAAAAAACCATTTTGATTAGACTACTACATTATTACTCATTACTCGATGTGAAATGTTAACATATGCTACCTAGGATTCTGTCAATCCAAACTAATTCATGTTTTGACAAGTGTAAAGAAAAAAATAAGCATTGTTAAGATAAGAACAAATTCTGACAAGCTCCATAGTGAAATTAGGCATTGGTCAATTCCTAAAACACCATGGGATGAAAGAGTGTAGTTTCTCTTATATTGTCCAGCCTATACCCACATTAGCTCTCAATTTCAAAATATTTGTCACACTACCAACCTTCCCAACGTTTTAACTCAACAAAACTATGGTGGCCTTGATAAACTTATCTTAATGTTTTTCAAGCACAGAAACAAAATTCTAAATAATTGCAAGTAATCGCTTACTCTCTTAAGGTCCAATAGACCAATTCGGTCTTAGTGGACATTAATCATCATCATCATCATAAATAATAATAAAACATTTTGTTACTAGATTAGGTTAGTATATTATGATTAATGATGATGATGATCGTTAAGAGACCACATTTGGTCTATAAAACCTAATCTTAAAAAGTGATTTTCATTTTCAACCCTCTTAATGTCACAAAAATGGCAAAGTGGTGATGTTTTAAAAATTGTCCAACACCTTATTTCACTATAAAACTCATGAAAATTGATCATCATTTTAACAATTTTAATATATATATATATATATATATATATATATATATATATATATATATATATTTCATTATCATAATATTTAATTTCTAGGTTTTCATGATTACGGATATTGCAAAACATGGGTATCATGATGTTATTTTTCTTTATCACTTATACACGTGTAGATGTTTAAATTTTAATATTCTCTTGGATATACCAAAAGACAAAGGATAGTTTTCGTTAGTTTTTTTAAATTATTTATTTTAAAATTAAGAAA
>ML778272.1:589207-606378 GCA_009831015.1 Picea engelmannii | reverse complement strand
GAAGACGCGCTCGCTTTCTCCAGACCGTCAACTAAAGGCGGGCAACCACTACTTCCTTCTGCCCGACCACTTCTTTCAGTCTCCGCTATCTCTTGTAAAACTGGCTTCCTTACTATCACCGCCGCCTACAAAAGTTCCTCTTTTTCCCACTGCCCGCCCATCTTCGGCTATCCGAGGTATCGGCCATGGATCCGCTCTCTGCCAGCCATTTGACATACAGAAGAGCGATGTTGGCGGAGGCCTTCAGATCAAAGTCCGCTCACAGTTTATTACAAAGCTTATGGAAGACGGGAGGGTTAACGTCGATGAACGCGGGGTTCCGGTGCCCAGGGATTCCACAGATGCTGAGAATAGGCTCTGCAATACTCCTGAATTGATGAAAGCTTATAAGCAGTTGGTGAAGTCCAGAGGTCGCTGTTGGAAACCGAAGCTTGAGAGTATCAGGGAAACGGAGGAGACGGTTTTCTACCAGATATTCATGAAAATTAAGAGATCGATACCGATGAGCAGCTCTTGATCAGTTCAATGTGTGGTGTTTTTTATTTCTTGGACTTTGTCTATATTAATTAAACCATAGCTCGGGCAAGATTTCTGGTTCAATATTGTACATAGCTTCTTTGTACTGCTTATTTTACTTGTATTCTAAACATTCTACTGACTATGGCATTTTTTACCTCTATCGATTTTTTTTTTAATTTGGTTAAAATTTTAGGTTTTCCTATCAATTTTGTTTAAAATTTTAGTTTTTCCTGTGTAAAAACTTTACTGTATTTGAAAATTCCGATTTCACAATTAGAATAAAATTAAAAAAAAAAAATCCAAATATAATATTTTTAGACTTACTTTTATTCCAATGATAATTGTAGAAAAAATAGAATCATAAAATGTTTATAGAATTGTCAACATTAAAACTACTCTCTTTTAGTTTTTAATGTTTGCTGGTCAATAATGAGTCTTTGGCCACTTAATAAGTTTAAGCAATAATTAGTTACGTATGTGCCAAAATGAGCCGTTGGCCACGAAATATGTTTAAGAAATACGTATTTGCCAAAATGAGTCGTTGGCCACGAAATATGTTTAAGAAATAGTTAACTACGCATGTGCCAAAATGAGTCCTAGATATGATGTTTAAGAAATAGTTAGTTACGCATGTGCCAAAATGAGCCGTAGATATCAAGTTGAGGAAAACACCCCATTTGAAAAGTATGAATATCATGATGTGGGACCTAGTTTGATGGTTGGGTTTTGAAAATCCTGTGCCTTTTGCGTACTGGTACCATGGTTGGAAGCGTTGGGGAAGATGTTATATGAATAAACAAGGGTGGTTGCGGAGCAACACGTCTCTGCTAAGAAGGTAGACTTGTTGTTATATATGTATAGATGTTGGGATTTTATGTGAAAACTTATTTATGTTATATAGTTTCTCTTTAGTAGCCTAGTCGAGTAGCCTAAGTTAGAGTAGAAGCCAAAGTACAATAGCTCAAGAAGAGTGGATATGAGGACTTCGTTGTTGTTCATTGTAACCAAGTTTAGTAGTCAACAAGTGAATAGTAGCACTAATTAATTAGAATGTAGTTTCTCTGCCTGTTTTCTTTGTCACAGAATGGAGACTAGGCGCACTTGGATTCAACGGCAGGGGCGGGAGGCCTTAGAACATGGGACTTAGAGCATGGGACTAAAGCATTTTGAAAAAAAGAACCTGCACTAACCCGATTTATTATAGTTTTCATAGCGGAGAGGAGACTTGAGTTTGTATTTCTCTTTTTCTTTTTCAATGGGGAGGGGAGGGGACTTAGCTCTGGAGATTGGTCCTTTCTGGGGCTCTGTCATCTAGGAGTGGAATTTAGAGTTATAGACATAGAATATGAAATATAGAAACAAGTAAAGCGTCTTTATGCAACATCATAGATTAACACTAGTAGTAGAGATCTAGAGATTGGACAAGGTACACTTCTCCATGTGATTTAGACCTGTTTATTAGAGGAAAGCTAGTGTTACGTCAAGTACAAAGAAATTCATAAGGGTTCAAAGAAATGGTCTTTTCAAAACTTTGCTTCAACATTCGTATTGACCTGGAGATTTTGTGCTTTGCATTCCATTATTCACCATGAGCAATTTGATTAAATTTGATTTTATTGAAGTGATCATATTACTTCTATGTCAGACACTGTAATTATGTTGTACACACTATTCCCTTAATTCATATTAGTTAAAACCTGAGTTTTTGTATTATTGTTGATCTTCATTCACATTGATGGATATGAGGGCTTTGGTATCCTCAACAATTTAGTGTTTGAAGTGGGAAACCATTGTTAGAGGTATTTATAGGAGGATTTTAATATTTTTAGGTAGGCCTATAAGTAAATTTGTCAAATGCTGAAATTTATAGGCCTTTGGAGGAGAATCTTAAGATTTTTAATTATGTAGATGAGTTGTAGGTGGAAATTTGTGAAAGGTTGAATTTTATAGTGAAAAACAACATGAAATATCTTAAATCCCTTGGTATGTTGAGGTGATCGAAAGTTTATAGTTTGAAACAATTGGGGTATGGCAAGACTTCTGTAACAAATTTTTGCCTCTTAATTTGATTGAAGAAAATGAAACACGTGAAAGACACTGGAACAATCATCAACAATGGAAAATTAGTCAGAATGACAATATATATTCGGAGGGTATTCCCATTATACCATTATTTATAAGAAGTTATTACATGGACGTCGAACAAGGATTCAATTTCTAATCACCACACCACAATAGACCATCAAGAGGATGATTATGACATAAACCTAATTGTTGGATCTATGATGGAATATGAGGAGGAGGTATTAATATCGCAAGATGTGTATTTTTTTTCGAATTTATCCATCGATTTGTGTGAGGACATCCAACTGAACCATCTTAAGCATACTGATTTGAACGAAGGAGGTCTGGTTCAACGCAAAACCATTGAAAACTGACCTGAGAGTGGTACACATTCTGTGAAATTATCGAAACCCTTTTCAGTGAAGACGACCATCAATACAGTCACATTATCAAAACCAAAATTAATTCAGAATGGTTCAAGACTGCGAGGCAGTAAGATGATATCTAGACCCCGTAGTGAGGGGAACAAAGGAACTGCGAAAGCCAATTTACGTAGATTCTTGATCGGGTTGACCAAGCAACATTCAATGGGACAAGAGAAAATCCTATTGATGAAATGACTAATCGATCAGAGTGGTTATGGATTTTATCCTGCCACCAACCCACCTTAGGATATTTTGCATCATAATTACGAGCTTGAGTACATTACACCCAATGTCATTCTGCAGAGATTAGAACTGGTCGCTCCCACATTCCCACAAAAGAGCCTTGCTGCAAATGATTTGTATGCACGTGCCCCAACGACATTAATAATAGAAAATTAATTACGCCACAGATACGATTAATTGATTTCCATTGTTAGAAGTTAGTCTCAAAGTGACATATGGATTGTCATGCAAAGAACCAAGTGTGGCATACTTGTCGGCATAGGTCCAACACCAGTTTGATATGATCTAGTCGATTCTGGTGATTAAGTTGATTCAACAGCCATAAGATTCTATAGGAGCAACCAGTATATTAAGAAATCAAAGACAAGTTCCCAGGCAGGGCTTCTATAGAAGTTGTGGTTATAAAGGAAGTTGACTCGACAAAACAACCACTGGTTGTTTTCAAGGTAAGTCTGGGGTGTTCAGGGAAAGTCCTCCGTGGGATACACACATGGTTGTTTTTCGATAAGATAAACCACGCACCATGGAGAGCACAACAAAGGAGAGCAAAGGGTTAGTTACGACTTTGGCTACTTAACGGGGCTACTCAACTTGGTGGATGGTTGCTGCACTATTCGACTGTGCTATTAAACTACACTATATGGGTTGGGCTACTCGGATTGGGATTATGAAATGGGCTTGGGCCGATCGGTTTGGCGGGTAGGACTCAGAAAGCTCCCGCTCGATAGTAGTTCCACTATATGGCGTTACACTTGAAATAAAGGTCTACCGTACATTTCAATTCAAGTTTATGAATTTGGGGTGTTAATTTTTAATAACAGAAATAAAACCATTAAGGAGGACGTAATGGGTTGTTCATGGCTTGGTCGATCGAGAGTAAAGGTAGTAGCAACTGATATTTTTGAGCAAGAAAATTGAAAAAAGATGGATTGTATACCCACCTAAATGCGAAAGAAAATGAAACAGGTAAATTAGTCTACCATTTACTTCAAGCAACAAAAACATGTAAATTAATCTACCATTTGTATAAAGTTTGGATTCTAGATCAGTATTGTCGTAGAACTTGAAATAATTATTTTTTTGTGACCTGAAAATAATAAATCCATAAGTTTATTATTGAGCGCATCTAAGAGGTGTTCTTCTTAGAAGAATTGACTTATGTTTCTCTGCCAGTATCATAAGTGATTATCGCACTGGCGTCAAAGACGTTCAAGCAGAGAGCTATCAAAGCACAACCTGTGACCTAGCTCCTAGAAATGACTCGGGGCTATCTGCAATGACTCCTTATCTCTACAATCAGCTTCGCATAAGTCATATCCTCATTCATATATATATAATTTATTGCAGCTCACTTTGCACGCAGAAAGGCAGAAATGGAAGGATTTGTGCATCAGCTTCGGGTAAGTCATATCGTCCTTCATATAAATAAAATTTATTGTAACTCACTTTGTAGTTCACTTTGCAGGTAGACAGGCTAAGTAAGTCCCCCCTTTTTTTAAAGCGGAAAAATGAAGAAAGGTTACCGACATCTGTTGGACATGTTTAGGCATCTGTGAGACTTGGTGATTAAAATGCAGAAGAAGGTGAATGAAAATCACAAGCCTCAGCTGGGAAGAAAATGTGGACCAAGCCGGCCACGATTGAGGTCAGCCACGATTGAGGTGCACGCACAAGAGGAGAGGCCAAAGGAGTGCACCCAGGTTGATGAGGAGTTGGGAATAGCCTCAGACCAGGCATGATGCGACTAAGGGCGTACCTCTAGGCCAAGACATGAGACGAAGAGTGACCACCTAGCTAATGTTACGATGATATTAAATAGAGTGATGGATGAAGCCACATGCCACAACCTATGAAGCTACATGCTGCCACAGTAAAGCCACATGCCACTTAAAATTATGGAAAGAAGCATGCTAACAATAAATGTCAACAAAGTAATGCTAAATCTCAAGATAGCATTAGTTCACTTCAAAGTATCTACACCACAATACATCTTAATGCATTCATTCTTTCCTAAGTTTCAAACTCATAAATTGTACATTGCCTCAAAATGTGGCCAAATAAGACTTCAAGTTGAAAAGTTACGATAAAAATGAAAATGTGAGATAAAAAATTGCATAAATCGATTAGAACTTTGGTTAAAAGTATTGTGCTTGCATTGATTTTGGTGCAACAACTAATATAACATCTAAAATCGATTACTAAGAGTCTTGGACCCAAAGGGAAAGGACTAATAAGAAGAGATTATGTAATGTGTTTTTGTTTGATATTTGTATTTATGTAAGAAGATATGGTTAATAGATAAATACTTATTTAATATTTTTTTAAGTTAGTTAAATTTAAGATGTGTATAAAGGATGTGGGTGAAACTCAATGTAGTATTATTATATTTGGATGTAGTAGGATTAATGAAGTAGAATTTGAATAAAAATGTTACTAAAATAATATAGTAGTAAAAGATAAGTCTCTTATGCACACAACTAAGTATATAGTGGATTTCAGAGATTGGCCGATACACTAGATTTGAGAAATTGGCAAAAGGAGATCAATGCCCATTGCACCAAAAGTTTGAAGGTTTTTATTCAACTTGACTTTGTAAAACACCTGCACCTCATCGAGGATATCCTATCCCATATGGGTATCTAGGTGTATGTGGTGCTCCTCCTCTCATTTAGATTTTTTTTCTTAAATGGATTCCTTATGGGCTTTGGAAAATCCTCTATAAATTCTGAATTTGGAACTAAAATAAGGTAATGAACTTATCAAGCTATTAATGTAAAAAATAAGAATAGCAAGATGCAAAGAAACATCCGTTAGAAGAAGCTCAAAAAAGGCGACATCTGGTATTTCTTTTCTTTATTAACTATTTAGTGTTTTCTCTAATAATATGTAAGAAAATATACTTACACAATTAGAATAGTTTTTTTTAGTATTTCTTTTCCCTATCAAGTATCTAGTGTTTTCTCCAATAATATGTAAGAGACTATACCTACAAAGTTAGAATAGGTTTTAGGTTTTTCCTAAAACTTGGTTTTATTTTTCTTTTTTAACTAAACACTTAGACTAAAATTTTGAATTTTGTCCTTATTGTTTGGTTCCGCCCCAAAATTTGTTTTTTAATATATTTGACATCCATTACCATTTAAAGAGAGATATTATTATTTTTCATTGTTTTTATTCACAAAATTATTTAAATAATTGTGAATAAAGTAAAATCAACTAACTAGTATTTAATTTTTGTTTTAATTATGATGAATTACACATTTTACTTATTCGTTTTTTCATAATTATAAGTTTTTCAACTTTTATGATGGACATTTTAGTTTTAAATTCTCTAATTTTAAACATTACAAAATAATTAACACATCTATATTTTGAGTAGGTCTAAAAATTAAGTACATATTTGGTTATCTTAAAATTTATAAGTTCATACTCAAGAGACTGGTGTATATATAAAGAAAAATTCTTAACATTCAAATAAAATATATTGTACATCAATTTCAGTTTTAAGTAAACTAGCACAGCGACAATTATTGTGGTTGATGAACGCCGAAAGGCATAATAATAAATCCTAATTAGGGTTTTGTGTGTACATATAAATAAATTGTAATTAGGGTTTTGGGTGTACATATATCAAGCAGAATAAAGTCGTTTGTGTCGGGCATTCAACATTCCCACAGCTTCCAATCGTCCAATGAAATCGGGCAGGGTTTTAATCTGGTTAAATCTCGCATCTAATTCAACCAGCGAACATAGCTAACGCATTGAATCCAACAAGGCGTTCAAGCAGCCAAAATTGCAACTAACATTAAGAATTTGAAGGCTTACCATTGTGGCTGTACATATATCAAGCGGAATAAAGTCGTTTGTGTCGGGCATTCGACATTCCCACGGCTCGCTAGCCACAATTATGTGGCTGATGCGTACTCGCAATCGTTTCATATTTTTCATGGAAATCATGGCCAACACATCAAACATGTGCGGAGGGGAGGCTGGAGGATATAAAAATGACTCTGCGTAAAACTTTTTAATTGGCATCCAACACCCACGCGGCCATACCTATCTGCTCAGAAATAATAATTTAGTAAATTGTGGTCAGCTTAATAGATTATCTCTTAATCACTGAACGTGGCAATCTGGTGGTGAGCAAGTAATTTTTTAATCTTATTTAGTAAATGTAAAAAAGTAATCACATAAATGGACGTCTTTATAAATGAGCGGAAGTTAATTTATCAAAATCTCATCCATTGATTAGAGAGGACGACGAAGAATATGCCAGCATCTTCAATTGCCAACCCTAAAATTGAAATTTATGATTAAAAGGTGATTAATTGTGCCCATTGTCAATAGGTATACGCCTTTCAGCGTAAACTATGTTGTACATCAATTTCATTTTGAACTAAACAATAATCTTAAAATGAAGATGTTGATTAGTTGAAGGGAGAGCTTTGCATCTCTCGCTAAACCATGCTAGCGCACTTCTCATTTGCATGCCCGACGCCCTCAATATTTTCACCTCTACACTCTAGCCTCTGTCACTAATATCAGATCTACTCTTGGCAGATCCATGTCACACCTCGAGGGGCGGGGCAGGAGGCCCCTCCCCATCCATGACGGACCCTGCTACAACGACTGCGAACCGGAATCAAATGGCAGGAAACAATGATGGCGTGATTAACAACCCTCCGTTGAGTAGGATGGGATGGAAGAAGCATGTTGGCACCGATCCTTTCACCCAATATCCCCAAAACAGATCTACCTGCTCAAAGATGCGTTATCCAAAGCCAGAGAAATATCAAAACTAGGCATTCAAAACATATCACAAAAGGAACCAAAGAAAGATCAAAGGGACCCCAAAATAAGAGGTAGAAAAAACGGATCTGTGGCGCCTTAATACGCTAGGCACTAGGCTAGTCGAATAAGGGAAATATGCCCAGCTAAGGGAGTTCTTTCTTGCCAATACTCTCCATTTTCAATGAAAGTCATCTCTTGGAATATAAGGGGCATCAATGGCCCTACCAAACATAAAATGATTCATAGAAAGATTCTCCAGTAAAATCCCTCAATCATATTGATATAAGAATCAAAGTGCAGCAGTAACAATCTAGAGACTTATGGATCGTCGCTGGAAAGGTAGTATGTCGACAACAGTGGATGCAAACGATGCTTCAGGAGGCTTGGAAATCATCTAGAATCCTCATGAGGTAACTCTTAATTATTTTTTGGCCACTAAGAATTTCATTTCGTCATCTTTTCACCTTTCAGCTACTAGCATTCATGGCCATATCACAAATTTCTATGGACTTCAATCTCCAGAGCACAAAATCAAAATGCTAGAATTTCTTGAGTGGTACAAGCACTCTCTCGTTCAACAACCCTAGATCCTGGAAGGTGACTTCAACCTAATCAATTCTCTCCATGAGAAGAAGAGGGGGCACACATCTTTAACTCAAGAAGACATCAATTTTAATTTTTTCATAGAAAACAATGAGTTGGTGGATTTAGGAACAACCAACGACATTTCCACTTGGAATGATCGGTGTGGAGGATTGAAGAAAATTTCTTTGAGGTTAGATCGCTTCCTAGTCTCTGAGGATATAGCTACATATGGCGAGGGTTTAATAGCCACTATTCTCCCCTCAATAGGCTCCGACCACTGGCCTATCCGCCTATTCTGGAAAAAAGAAGGAACTTCCTCTCATAGACCCTTAAGATTTGAGAAATTATGGCTCACACATTGGGACTTCCAGGAAACAGTAAAAAGTTGATGGACCAACACTCAGATCAGAAGGACTTCCAAGATGTTTGTATTGCAACAAAAGGTCAAGCATCTAAAGAAAAATCTGAAGAAATGGAATAAGCATACATTTGGAAGCATTTTCGTAGCTAAAACCACCTTGGAAAAAGAAATGGAACTGCTCCGGCAACAAATGATAACAAAAAGCCACACTGAGGAGTGAATAAAAAAGGAAGAAGAAATCCAATCACAAATTGATGACCGCTTCCAGCAATAGGAGACTCTCTGAAAGGAAAAATCCAGGATTACTTGGTTAAAAGATTGAGAGCACAATGCAACTTTCTTTCATCGCTCCACCATCCATCACATAATGCACAATAGAATAAATGCCCTAAAAAACATTGATGGCACGAGAGTTGAAATGAATAAGGAGATTGAGCGGGAAATCGTCTCCTTCTATAAAGACCTTCTATCTGAGAACAATCTCAGCAGAGATGCAACCATAAATTAGGTCGTTAATCACATCCCTTCTGTCATAACAAAAAAGAACAGCCAAAAAGAGCAATGAAACCTTGATGTGACCAATCACTCTACAAGAAGTTGAAGTTGATGTCAATCAAATGGATGAAGGTAAGGCTCTAGGTCCAAACAGATTCAATATCAAATTTTTTCATCATTGTTGGGACCTTTTGAAGGTGGAGATCTGGGAAACACTAGAGGAATCACACAACAAATAGTGGGTGCTACCTGCTCTCAACACCACCTTCCTCACACTCATTCCAAAGGAGGATAATGCAACTTCCCCAACTAAGTACAAATCTATATCCCTTTGCAATGTTATTTACAAAATCATAAAAAAATCCATTGCAAATCACCTCAAGCCTCTCCTTCATATCCTCATCTCTCTAGAGAAAAATGGCTATGTAGAAGGAAGACAAATCTTGGATGACATCATTATTGCTCATGAAGTTATCCACTCTTTAAAATACACCAAAAAACTTGGTATGATTCTTAAGCTATATCTCTCCAAATCTTTTGATAAGTTAAGTTGGGATTACAATGAGAAAGTCCTTTTAGCCTTTGGTTTTATCCCTTCATGGACTAAATGGATTTTGTTTCCCTTATCCTCCGATTTTTTTTCTATCATGGTCAATGACTCCGCCTATGCCACTTTTCTCCTTCTAGAGGAATCCGAGAAGGAAACCCGCTCTCCCTCTTCATTTTTATTCTCATGGCGGAAGGCCTAGGACGAATGCTCAAATCTTCCTATTTCTCTGACACCATAAAAGGTTTGGTCCTGCATGAAATCTCCCCCTTGTCTCATCAACAATTTGTCGATTAAAATATCTTAATGGGTCATACATCGGTGCAATAATCCCATGATTTCCATCATACATTAAGAACCTTTTCCGAGGCCTTGAGAACCACTATCAATCTAGATAAATCCAAAATCTACTTTTTTAATATGTCTAACATTACTCAAAGAAATAATTTATACGATTCTTGGCTTCTCCATCTCCTCCCTTCCCACCAGATATCTCAAAGCACCCCTAATAGATTCATCCATCAAGAACTCCACATGGAGAGAGATCCTTGACAAGTTGGAACAAAAACTTACTTCATGGACTTTTCGATCGCTCAACCTAGCTAGGAACCTCATTCTTATCAAAGTTGTTTTACAATCGATGCGCCTCTACCTCTTCTGTGTTCTTGTTGCACCTAAATAGATCCTAAAATCCATAAGAACCATCCATAGAAATTTCTTATGGGGATGCGAAAAGAACCACTTCAAATGGCTTCTTTTCAGATGAGACAAAGTTTTCTTGCCCAAATCGACAGGCGACTTAGGTCTTTGTGATTCGGCCAAAAATAATGAAACTCTTAGTGCCAAAACTTGATGGAATTAGGTAAAAAAAAATTCAAATCCATGAGCTCAACTTTGGAATAAAAAATGTGCCCCCATCTGGGACCCCAGGAGCTCATTCGCTACAACCTGGTAATCCATGGCTCCCTCATTTGGAATGCAACAAATATTCAAAGAGATTTGATCCAACAACACAATTTCTGGGAAATCTGCAATGGAGCCTTTGCTCTCTTATGGGCAGATTCTTGGCAGCCACTTCCATGCTTATCTTGCTTTCACCATCTCCCTCTTTTGAATGCCTCCATTCAATCTTCTGGGCGCTTATTAGTCAAATAATTTTGGTCATAGGACAATCAACAGATATTTCATGCATGGAAACATCCAAGGGACTGGCAGATAGAATTGTAAGGTGAGTCAATAGACGAAGTTTGGGGTGAGTTGCAAAAGCGTAAAATTCTCTAGCAACAGGGCCCACACATACTCAAATGGGGATATAAACCTTACGGTTCCTTCTCTGTCAAGGAATATTATCACTTATCCTCTTAAGTCTTGTTCGCGGAACATGATCCTATTTGGACTAAAACATGGGATATGAAATCATGGTTGATAGTGACTACCTTCCTATGGCTCATCATCCATCATCATTTCCTCATATGGGATAACATCATCAAATCCAAGTACTCTGGCCCTTCTCGATGTGTTATGTGTCATAATCAATATGGGACCATCAATCACCTCCTGGATACATGCCCTCTCACTAGCAGTCTTTTGGACAAAATGGCACTCTTATGCAAAAGAACGGACATAGCTCATGGAGATGTGGTCCAAACTTTCAAAAAATGGACTGACAAACCCTTTCAAAATATCATTCTCAATCTCTTGTGGCATTTGATATCAGGATTTGTAGTTTGGGAAGTCTAGAAGGAGTGAAATCAATGAATATTTGAGGAACGATATAACAATTAGGATCTCATTTGGGCCACCTACAAAAAACATATTCTTGAAAATATATTTCTCCATTCGTGGACGGAATTGGATTACAAAGCCAACCAAACAGAGAACATCATCCTAGAAAAATGGATCATAGAATATCCAATGAAAAAATATCAATTCTCTCCAAAAAGGATTCCCCCAACAAGTCTGGATAAATGGAGTTGGCCACCCACAAGATTCTTTCAACTCAATTTTGATGGAGCCTCAAAAGAAAACCCTAGGCCAACAGGAACTTTAGGAGTCTTCAGGAACAACTCCGAACTTATCATCTGAATCATTTTTGGTGTTCTCCTCAACATCAACAATGTCCCAGAGTTGGCTTCTCTCATCCATGGTCTTCAGATAACCAACAAATGGGCTCTCTATCCCCTTATAGTTGAAGGATACTCCCAATTGATCATCTCTCTAGCTAGAAAAATTCAATGTGGTTCTCAGATAAGAAAATTATCATCAAGATGGAGACTCAACTATGGTTTATCTCAACTGGAAGAACTATTTCCCCTCTCTCAGGAAATCACTTTGCAACATGCCAAGAGGAAATCTAATGCCATAGTAGATCGACTAGCAAATGAAGGGGTCTCAAGAAATTATCCTCATCAATATCTGGATTATGCTTTTCTTTCTCATACAAATCTCAAGAAAAATTGCACTAATATGGCTCTTCAAGATTTCCAATCCCATAATGTGGTTGATATAGGATTCCTAGGTGGATGTGTGGGAGATAGGATGAGAGATCCAACTCCACACCACGTGAATCCCCCTCCAGTTGCACCTGATGTGAGTTAATTCCCCAAACAATTCAAGGTCGAGGCCATTCAATTTTGTGGCTCTTCAACCTCTGCTCAGGTTTACTATATGTACAATGGAAATCATGTCGATTATGTGTGGGATATAATTTCCTATTCGACATCTCTATGAGGTTAATTCCTATAGGTACCTTATGTCTCCAGGCTTTGTGTGTTTCTATTTTATTGTGTTAAGCCCAAACTGGGGTTTCTTTACTCTCCCTACGAGACTGTGTATTCAAGACAAAATATTTGGTTGTCTTCCCCCTGAAGAAAATATGCCTAGAACATTACATGCTACCCCCGGTGTGGAAGAGGTGGTCATGGTTGCTTTGGTTATTCTGGCCTCAAAGGCACAATGAAAAATGGTTATGATAGATCAATTTCTAGGAATTTGAGCGACATGTTGGATGACTCAGAAGAATAAATTGTGGTACAATAGTTAGCTGGACAATGGGATCAGACTCACAGGAAGCATTACTGGTATGTCAAGAACATTCTTTCCCAATTTTTACTACATTCTCCAGGCACCCCAATGGAGAGTAAATCCTCTCCTATTGGTTGTGGAGCTTGATTGTATTCTTGATTCATAGGTTTGTTTCAGACGTTATTGGATCCCATTTCCTGACAGGGGGTGTGGGGGGGCCTTCCCCCCCCACTATTGTCGTTAAGGGGGTCCAGGGGGGTGGCTACAATCAATGGAACTCCCCACCCACCCCCTCAGGTGGGGGATTTTGGGGCAGCGCCCCTGAAGCAAAATTTTGGGAAAAATTGCCTTGTTAAATATTGTAATTTCATAGTCAATATGTACCATTCATTATAAGTTTACATATAATGATGGTATACGTTATGTTATGGTATTTTTCCCTAGAAGGAAACACTTTTTTCATGAGGGAATTGTATTGTCGTTGTGTGTGTGAATATTTCATTATAAGATAGGAGAATGTGAGAGAAAGAAGAGAAAGTTACAACAGGTGTGTTGTAGGTTGTATCCCTTCATTTTGTTGGATAATAATAAAGGAAGGACCTGAAAATTTCTTTGGTGGACGTATCCCACACTAGGTGAACCATGTATATATATGTGTTTCTATTATCTTGTGTATCTTCTGTGTTTTATTTCCGCATTTTTTTAATTTTATTTCTCTACGATCCTATTTTTCTAACACCTCCAACCTATTCTCCTTCTACTCATACATTTTCTTCAAAGGGCCCTTCTCTTTCTCTTGAGCCCCCAAAGAACCAAGACGGTTATAGTCCAAAATGCCTTATATGTGCATACAAGACATTGGCCCTTCCTTTTGCATACTTTCCCAAAATACTACTGACGCTTCCTCTTAAAAAAACATTTTTTGGAGAGTGTGTGCGCCCTGCTGAACTAATAGCCTGCGTACACACACATGCTACATGTTAGATAGCCAGTGTACATACGCATGTTTCATTCTAGATAGCCCACATTTACTTCCAAAAATTGCAAAAATATAAAATTGCATAGAATTTGGTGGAGTTTAGAGGCTATGGAGGGTTTCCTAACCATTTTACCCCTTTTAGCCAGTCCCCAAACCAAATAGCCATCTTTTTCTCATATAAAAAGAGGTCTTGGGGTGTCATTTATGAACATAAGCAAGAGAATAATAAAACTCTTCCAAAATCCCTGCCCTTTCTTATCCCAATATTTGAATCCCATTCTGAGTTTTAGCCTTAACCTTGTCCTCCAACCTTCCTCCTTATGCAACCTTTCCTCCTTCCCTTTGTGATAAGTTGGTCATGATAAGATAATGTCGGATTGATGAACTTGGAGCTACGACAGAGGAGCCTGGACCTGGTTTGTGGAGTAGTTGTCAATAAAGGTTGTAACCCTTTTTGTTTTGAAATTGAACAAAAGAGTTTTTCCTTGTCCCAAAATCTTATGTTTGTATGCTTTTGTTGATTTATGCATTTAGATCTATGTATAAAATTTGAAATTTATCAATATGTCTATGTTTGTATTCCTCAAACATGGTTGTGATTTCCCAAGCGATTGGCATTTCATATCCCTATAAAATCTTGTGAAATGTTTGTTTAAATGTAGAAGCCCACGGGGTGCTTTGTATACTATAAAACCTTATTTTTCTTTACCGATTGAAAGAAGCAATACAGATAAATTGCCTCCATTTATTTGTTGTCTGATTTTTTCTATGTTATCATTTTATTTGTCCATTAATTCACTGTTTGGAGGCCCATTTACTCACTGGTTGTAGGCTTGGTTCTCAACAATTGGTATCAGGGCCGAGGAAGAACTGGTCGAAGGTGCCTATGCATAGAGAGTCTAGGAAGAACCTATCGGTGCTTCCTGTGCTGAGAGAGTCGAGGAAGAATATAGTCGATGGTTTCATGTTTGTGTGGATCTATGAAGAGTCTTAGGAGGAGTCTATTTGAGGGTTTCTTGAAGAGACGGGGATTGAGTTGAATAGTTGAGGAGGATTCCATTATAACACCCTGTTTCCCCCAGTTTGTAAATATAACTGGACTGGCCAAGAACTATGGAAAACTCATAAATGTGAATATGTGATGTAAATGGACCTTGAGTAAAAGGTCAATAAATGTGAATAACATTATGAATTTTATTGTAGGACTGCTGAGAGGGGACGTGCAGAAAAGAGACCACGATGGCGGTGGAAGGCACCTGAAAAGGTGGTGTTAACTTAAACCGAGAATGAATACCGTATTTGGACTCCACTGGCTTGGAGAACCAAAAGCGGCTCGTTGGCCCTGAATTAAATGCCTCGTAGACTGGTAGGTAGATGGCTCCTTAGGAATTAATGAGGGATGGGGAGGTGAACCGCCCATCCGTAGAGCCATCATGACTGGCTAGTGCGAGGGTAATCATGCCACACACAACCTTGCAAGAGGATAAGGCATGGGGTAGAAGCGATTGGGGGGGCAAACACGAGGGGAGAACTCTGACATTATGTATAGTGAGTGATAGCAGAGAGGAAGGATTGAAACCTTCGCTCCTGGTCAATGGAAAATGGAGACGCAGTCTCACAGCATCGTGGTCTCAGCTCGGGGGTGGCTAGTGGTAAATCCGCTGGGAGTCGCTAGGCCTAGGGTTGGGTGGAAACGAGCACCCCTCTCAGCAGTTTCTTGACCCCTGGTGTTACTTCTGATAAGTGTTTTTCCTCTGACATCTTGAAATATATATATATATGTTTATTCTGATGATTATGCCCATAAGTTGTGAAACTGTGAATGATTTCATTATGAGAATGTCTGTAGGATGTTTTGATCAATACTCATAGATGCATGTTTATATGGAAAGACTACGTATGATTTATGTCTTCATGAATTCGTTATTTGTGTGTGTACTGATCAAATTCAGACTTCACATCTGGTTCTCGGGAGGACGACATCCTTACATACCTCAGGTAGTACCCTGAGTAAATATCCCCATAGAAATACCTTCCTCGAAAAGCCCATCAAGAACCGGGAAGGCGGTTGTGAAGGCATAAGGCCTTAGTAACCCTGCATAAGGAGGAACGATCCTCTTGAAAACCGAGATGACAGCATAAGGATGAAGTAACAAATTGACAGATGACATCCCATCGGGAGATCTGTGGTCACTCACGACCGTCATATCGGAGGAAGGAACTGGAAAGGTAAGTAACTTAACCTTATAGGTATTAATCTACGAATGAGATTTCATCGGGGAATCTGCGGTCACCCACAACCGTTAGATTAGTAGGAGAGTGTAGGGCGTTAAAATTCCTTACCCCTTTGTTTTCTATGTCTTCGTGGGCAGTGAGGAATTTGGGACCGTAGATCTTCAATGGCCATGCGATCATCTGGACCGTGGATCTTTTCCATGTCCAAGGAGTCATGGAAGAATGCATGGGTAAGAACTGATCTGGGTCATCAGATCTCGGCTGGAAAAACCTGACAGTCGTTGGATCTGTCAAGAGTTACCCGAGGGCTAAGATTCCAGTGTATTAGGGGAGAAAAACCCCGGAACAGATCTAAGTTGTCCGATTAACGGAGGTCAGGTGTCAACAAATCACCCATTTTGGGAAATTGGGGATCATAGAATCAGGATTGTTGTTGACAACAGATCGGGACTTTCCATTGTGGAAATCCCAGCATAGATCTAAGCCGTCCGATTTAAGGAGGTGACGCGTAAAGAGATTACCCGTTTCAGGAAATCGAGAATTGGGGATTTGGGAGTCCTATTGACAATAGGTCAGGCTCTCACCTTGATAAATACCAATGGAAGAGAGGTTGTGGTCATATGGGAAGAGGTCATATCGACCAATGCTTAACCCAAGGGGCTAACCTCCGAGAGAGGTTCGTTCAACTCTTCGGAGTTTCGACATTCAAGATACTGAAGGGACATGTTTCCCCGTGCTCTCAAACCCCGAAGTCCAGGCTTATAAACCTCAAGATGTTGGCATGTGGTCAGGCTCTGATGAATGGTCAGGATCCTCTCGGAGGATCCTGGGTCTGGGATGACCGTCCGATGTGAGGTAGAGATGCCAGCTTTACGTTGGGGCATGAACGCCCATTAGGGTATG